>JAJKFJ010015164.1:0-10714 GCA_027382625.1 Tetmemena sp. SeJ-2015 | reverse complement strand
ATGGTAACTAAAACTATGATTAGATTTATGGAAAATATTTTGTAATAAAAAATATATTTCCATTATAGTAAAAATTTAAATGAAAATCTGAATTGAATTAAAATAATAAATGAAGATATGCAATTTGATGGCCGTTAAATTGTGAGATAGCTAGTACAATATGGGGCTTGTTCGATAGCTATGTAAATTATAAGATGAGTTTTTTTCTACTGCCATTACGATTGGAGTTTGATGTTACAAACTTAGAATCAGCTAATTAGTCAAGTTCAAGAACTTATGACCGTGGTAACTCGCTCCAAAGTCCTCCTAAAAATAAGTTATAAGGATGAAAATTGCTAAGAATTTAATGCTGAATGGTAATAAAATTAACCCAAAATCTCACACTTTAATTTCCATGAATTTTAAATTAATTAATATATTTATTAATTTAATATTCTTTTTTATTTTCTTCCCACCTATAATTATTTAGTTAAATCATAATTATTCTGACTTAAAATCAAGAGAGTTCATACAGACGTAAACTATCCAATAAATTATTAAATTTAGCTGGTTATGAAGTACTTCAAAGATTTGTTAGATATAATTTAAAATAAGAGTTAATTCTTAAATTTTATATAGAGCTCCAAAGACTTTTCTTATCCCTATTAATTAAAATATAATAAATTAAATTGTTACAGAATTAAAAAGCAAATAAGTTAGATAGAAATGCATTAAGTTATCTCCTTCAAAAGTTTAACTAATAAGTATATATATATTTTGAAATTTATCAATATCTTTATAATTCCCTAGCTTTCAATAGACTTCAACTGTATTAGCAATATTCTGCTTTAAATAAAGATCTCATTTAAATTAAATGTCTACCTCAACAATAACAAGCTAAACTTCTAAAAATAGAAGGTGAAAGCCAAGGAGGTAAGCAGCCAAGGCAAGGAAGGCATCCCTCCCGATCAACAGAGACTTATCTTCGCTGAAAAGTTCAAAGAACTACAAAAGTATGCTTACATTTTCGTACTTTTGAACACAATCAAGAACAACACTATGACCATTAGCACGCATAACTCTCTCAGATTACAAGATTCAGAAGGAGTCTACCCTCATCCTCAACAAACAACTCCTCAAAGCGCACACGCTAAAACTAAAAGTGAAAAAAAGTGTTCTTATCTTCATAATGATTTTGAATGAGCTGACTCCCTAATTAAATTTAAAAATAAAATCATTTTAAGCTATCTCTAATTTAATATATACCACTTTGCTCAGGAACTCTATCTTCATTTGGTTTTGCTTACCCTCACTAATCATATTTATCTTATAATCTACTTAAAATTAATCACATCTTTTAACATCCTCTTTGAAAAATTAAATTTAATTATCTAGGAATTAATATTGCAGAATATACTTTATTTTATTTATATAAGATAATTTGTAGGATATAATTTGAAAACAAATATAAATTAAAAGGATGTTAAGAAATTATTTAATTCAACATTTGGTATGTATTTTCAAAGTACAATGTTTATTTGCTGATTATCGTTTGTAAGATCTTGGATAGATTCCAATTGGAAAACAAAAATATTTGCAATTAAATATTTATAAAGAGTTATTTTTTAAATTAATTGAAAATAATATAAATTTTAAGCATTATTGTTGAGGCAGTAAATCATAAAATTGATATCTTTTCTAGTGGTTTATTAAGCAGAAAGATGTCATCTGTTAAAAAATCAGCATTTAGCGAGCTCGCTCGAGAATTTGCGAAAGGGAGTTAACAAATTAACTGCAAAAGAACGCATGGATTTCAAGTATATCATCTCGTTTTAGAGGTAAGTTACACCCTCGAACAGCCAATTTCTCACTCTATTTATTTACATTAGGTTTTCTCTCGGATCAAACAAAATAATATCTAAATATAAAAGGAAAAATAAGGCTAATATCTTTCATTTGCTAAATAAGTGGATAGAGTTGACATAGAAGACGAGTAAGATATATTACTAGCTACGACTTTTGCTGGTACTTCACTCATAGTATTGACCTCACGTTGTATCTGACAATTTTTTTTACTTTTTTGATTGCTTGAATTCTTTCTTCTTTACTGCATAACATTTTGATAATTTTAAATACATTAAGTAAAAGTAAAGTTTTCCAAATCTTATTTGTTGAAAAATAAGGATAATAAAAATAACTCTCTTCTACTTCTTTTAATTGCAAAATTTTTTAAATGCAGCAGTTTTAAAATAAATATTACCTAGCCAGTATTTGCATCGACTAATATCATACTTCTTCATTGGAATGGTCCAATCTACAAATAATCTAATTTAAATATTCTTTTTTCAAGGCAAAAATCTCATTACTAACTTAATCTATTTATTATTGAAGTGCTTTAATAAATGGACAGAAGTGCAATTTAGATAAGCTAGTAGCTAAAAATGTAATGATATAAATATAAAATAACATTACTTATTTCGTGGTTAAATATCATATTTAATTCAAACATTTCAAATCATAAAAAAATGAATGATAGTCAAATATCCTATGCAATAAAAAAATTAAATTTTTTAATTACTCTTATTTATTTGGAAATTAAGAGATCGGCAATATTGCCAATCTCACAGGTGAATAATAATTATATTCTAATAATTAACGAGGTATTCACAAATTAATATAAATAGCATTCCTAAAGAAGTTTATAATTAGCCTGTTTATTTTTTTTAAAATAATAAAAACATTTAATTATTATAGACCCAAGATAAGAGCGACGTGACATTACTTGCAACTAAAATTCTCCATTTAATTTTTGAGTCCCTTATTAGAAATGTATGTGATAGCATATTTATATTACCTGAAGAGCAGGAATTAGTTTAAACTAAGAATTTAAAACTGGCGAAGTTGGAGAATTAAGCAAACACATTTTGAGCAATTTGACAACAACAAAGTATAGTGATGCAATATCAGCTATAAAAATCAACTACAGAAGTGTATTTAAGCTAAGCAGATGCAGAATTAGCAAGACTTATTTAAATGAGACTAAATGGAGATGACATATCAGAATCTTTAACAACCTAAATTGACAGCTCTGAGAAATGCAACTTACAGACCTCATAGATATTGCATAATAATTCCTCCTTTTAAAATAAAACAAGAATATAATCAACTACAAAATAATTCACTTAGTAAGCAGTAGCTTTTCGATTATAATTTTGATTAATCCCTTAATTAAAAAAATACTAACGAGATTTGATATCAAGAATTTCAAAAATTTCCAATAATTAAATAAATTTTTTTTAATGAGACTACTCATGCTTCCTTAACTAAATTAGTCAGTAGAGCGTCAGACTTGATGAACTGAGTTGCTCATAGTCTTTCTATTATAGCAATTCCTTTAAGGAGAATTTTATAAATTTAATATATAGCTAATTTCTAAAATTGTTAGAATTTAAATTTATAAATTAAATTGACACAGATTTTATCAATCATCATATTGATATATTTCCATCTCAAGGACTTTGAATTTAAGTTATCCTGATAAGTAACTCTATGCCAATTCTTCAGTTAATTATTTGGCCGCAGGAAACTCATATGTAATTCCTAACTAACTTTGACTTTTACTATCTTTTGGTTTATTAGATAAATCAAAGTCGTTGATGAATAAAACACCCACAAAGTGATAAGAAAGTGAGAATAAGTTGTATAAAATTAATTTCTTTATTAATACTTATAATCATGCGAATCAAAAGCGAAATTACTAAAAAAATAACTACACATCAGTAGTAATAGCCACAACATCAACTCCATCGCAAAAATGTTGAGAGTGCCACACTATACTCTCGCATTTGAAAGTTGCAGATGAGAAAGTTAGGAGTTGGTTCCTCATCGCACTTCTAAGTTTTGTGCACATCAATTATTTGATTGATCCTCAAACCATTCGCCACTAAGCGCACTTCAGTTTGGAGTAAAAGATCTTCCCGAGATAGTTTCCTTATCTCAAGTTTTAATTTTTTCAAAGCATCATTAATCGCTGATTGGATTTTAACTTATGCAAATTTGCATTTGTCACATGAAGATCACTAAGATTATTGTAGCTTAAGTAGTTCATTCAAGGAGATCAACTCCTTCCCCAATTTTATAATAAGTTTAATTTTTTAATTAAATTAAATAAAACAGCCATGAATTATAATTCACACCATTAAAACTTATTTATTGATAAGACATAACAATCGATAATAAAATATTCGTATTAATCTCATAATAAATAAAATAATAAGAAATAATATTTTATAACATTTTTTTTCCTCTGTTAGGTATTTAGGGTTTTAAATGAATTTAAATAGAATTAGGACATGCATATTAACATATTTTAATATAATTATTTATATCTCTCAGAATTCTACAACGACTTTGTTAATAAATGAATAAATTAATCAATCATTCTAAGAGCTTATTTGTATTCTCCATCATAATCATAAAATTTAATATTTTTCAAATTTGAATTGACTTTAAAAAGTGTTTGGAAGGTGATGAATGAAAGATGTAAAATTGATAAATTAAATCAGAGAGGAAATACTGAATATCTAATTAAATGGTGATGAAATTAAAAAGCATAACTTTGTTTCAGGTCATTATAGTATCTAGTAATCAAACTCTGAATTTTCTGGAGACACATGCTTATTTTCTAGAATCTTAAAGAATATTTTCATAACCTTAGGCTTTTCTAAGCGTCCTCATCTCTAGCTATGCACAAATTTAAGGATTTTTCAGACCATAAAATTTTTTTAAAAAATAATTAGCATGAAGGGATAGTTATAACCAATGAATACTTTGCCATCTTGGCATGATATACAAGAAAGCTCGGACATACCTGGTATAACATCTAAGGTCTTTGAAAATTGAGGAGGGAGCTTGAAAAAATTAGTGGTGTGGAGAATTTGGCGAGGAGGTAATCTGTTGATAGCTCGAGAGTGATTTATAATAGGAACTTAATAAATTAAAAACATATAAAAAAAGCATAGCATGGCATATAAGATCAAGCTTGGATATCGGGAGTTTCGATGGAGTGGCTTATATTTTGAACTTAAACTAAGCGAAACAAACCTAAGCTTTGCCCATTTAGTGTCAGGAACAAAAAATAGTTGCTGGTTCTAATTTTATCGATTCCACGAGATTCCTCCGTCCTAATTGAGAGGCGCCTTACAGCCACCCGAGTCTTCTGGGTTGACACGATTTGTCAAAATTAGTTGTTCTAATTACGCACGAGCTTATATGCCCTTTCTTGGATATTCCTTATTTCGGTTTAAATTCTTTCTCTTCATTTTTGCTCTTACTAAATTCTTTTAGTAATTTTATTAACTTTCTGTTATATCTCTCCTATTGGTTTGAATTTCAGATAAAGCATTTTATTATTTTACTGTTTTGCAAAGATAAATATCTATCTTCTTTAGAAAAACATTTTACCACGAGGATTTTATTGATGTTTTATCAACTAAAACCAATTCAATTTTAATATTTTATTTTTATAGTGATTAATACAAATTTTTATAAATTTTTACTGTTTATTAAATACTTATGACATATATTTTTTAATTTTGTTTACAATCAAAAACTAATTAAAAACAAATTATAATAACTATATCATTCTTTCCAAATTGGTTTGCTCCAAAGCTAAAGAACTATTTAATATAAGTCCTAAAGGGAATCCATGAAATTTTTTAAGGTTTATAACCTACTCTATCACTAATTAAATCGTGAATTACATTGACTAATTGTATGACACCCTGTCATCTATCTTACTAAGTGCTTTCTATATCCAGCTTCTGCTTATATTTTGAAAAAAAACTCTATGTAACTCGAAGGAACGAAGTTGAGTAAATAATCGAATATCTTTTCTCTGGAACTCCATGCGCTCTTTAACGTTAGGTGATCTCCTTCAAGCTGTAAATGTTTTGCAGTTGCCCATTTATCCATCCCATCTTACTGAAACAGGTTAGGAGGATGAGATCACTCACATATTTATAAATCCAGTGAGAAGCCACCTTCCCCAAGGCTTCAGGGCCACCATTTTCTACACTACACTTTTTAGAGCCCAACTTCCAACCGACAGATTAATAAACTAAATAGCCCCTAGGAGATGAAATCAGCAAGGGAGGGCATTAAGTAATGAGGATGAATTCCCTAACCCTAGCAAAGCCTACTTATTTACTATGTCATGGATCCTATAATTTAATAATAATTTAATAATTAAGCAAAAGAATAAATAATACAAATTGATAAAATAAAATAATTAAAAATTCGATTTCTAAGGCTATCAGATATACATTCCTAATCATTATATCTCATCTCAAAAATTAAAATTATTCTTATTAAAATCTTAGTTAAAATAAAGGAAAACAATATTTGAAGATAAAATTATTTATTTTTTATTATAATTAATATTGATAAACGACTTTGCAAATTAAAATGTTAAGAATTGCTTAATTAAATAAAGGTAAAATATTGGTATAATTAGGTTTCAGAAATTTCAACTGGACAAATAATTTAATTTTAATAGACATATTAAAATAATTATTACAATCATTTAAAGTCTAATAGAGTTTCTATACTTCATTTATTTAAATATTGAAAACGTTAAAATTAATTAAATTATAATAAAAATTAATTTAGTTTCCTAAATTTTTAATTTAATATTTCAAAGAAATTTAACATAAATTTAGAATTTTTTATATATATGAAATTTAAATTAGCTCATCAAATAAACTAAAACTTTTAAAAATAATTCTTCTACTATCTGAGGAAGTATTAAATTGATGTGATCAAGGCCTTTCTTTATTTTAAAAATGAAGGCGAAGATCAAAATTATTTAAAGCACGATCGTTAAAAAATTAAATACGCCATGATCTCTTGAGCTGAACATAAAAACCTCTTCTCATTTTGGCATTAGTTTCTTAATATATATAAAGTAGTTAGGAGATGATCGCTAGGATAAAACTGATCTTCTAAAATATAAACCAGTACCATTAATTGATACAGAGATAGCTATTTTAAATAGGGCAACGACAAATTTATTTTAGAGAATCTCTTTTGATATGATGATCATCGAAATTTGACATAAACCTCTCTTCATACGAAGCTGAACATGATTTTCTGAAGCATCTTCTTGATAATATGCACCCAGAGCTTCCTTACATAGTTCTAGGACATTTAATAAATCTCCTTGCCCAAAGTTTAAACGAGATAATCTCTATAGAGACAGAATCATTCTTGCTTTCATGAAAAAGCGAATCTTTCGCTTCGCTTAGAAGAATATATGTTTGATAGAATTGAGTCAGTGTGAGTGCTCAGCGTTAAGAATGTAAATAGTGGGTTGATGCCAACAACACTTAGGAAAGATGTGCAAATATATATTTAAAACCCCAAATATTAGTAGCATCAAATTTAATATTAAAACGATAGTAATTTAAGTTTTAACCTTCTTTAATTATATTTTGAATTTCTATATTATTGATAAATAATTAAAATGAATAATCACTTTTATCATACTGATTTAAATTGAATATTGTCTATAAGTAATGCTCCTTTCCTATATCCAAAAGCATGTTATTTTTCTCCAGTTTGCTTGTGAATTGTTTTTAAACCTAGCTAAAACAAAAAAGCTTTCTTATCTTCAAATAGATCCCAATCCTAATCAGTTAAAATTAGAAAAAAAATTAATGGAAAGATTTATTCAAATATTGCATCAAAGTCATTTATATTTATCACAATTTAAACCAAATAGTAATGATTATTCATCTTTAATTTAAATAAACTGAAATTAAATAATTAAAAAAAGAGTATATAATAATATATTTCTTAATTTGTGTTTATTTCACCAAATCAAAAATATAAAGTTTTAATTCTAATTAACACAGCCGAAAGCTTAAAAAAAGTATTAGTTTACATTCACTGAATAATACAATGACTAGGAATTCCTGATTGATTGCGTGAGCAAGTGGTTACTCGAACGCCTTTGATGCCTTGTCAGAGGGCTAAGTTGACAGGGGTGGAGAGCATGCTCCCTACCTCCTGAGTATGATTCTTTGCTGCTCACATCAATGAAGATATGGAGGCTACTATCAGTGCATATTCGTCCTCATCATCATTCAGAATATAAATTTAGTACGTCATGGCCACTGTAGTTGGAGTGTTTAT
Organism: Tetmemena sp. SeJ-2015; assembly: GCA_027382625.1. Lineage (NCBI taxonomy): Eukaryota > Ciliophora > Spirotrichea > Sporadotrichida > Oxytrichidae > Tetmemena > Tetmemena sp. SeJ-2015. The sequence continues at coordinate 2,542 of JAJKFJ010015164.1, read as the reverse complement.
ATTTTAAATTTTATTATAGGAAATATTATAATTTGAATCAGTTGATCTGTAGCCTCTTGAGGTAAATGCCCCAAATACAAGACCTAGATCAGAGAGAATAAATGCAACAAACTATTTAAATACTTTATAAATAAATGCAACGAAAGCACCTTTGTCATTTACTCTATAGTCAAATATGTTTTTCTCTAATCCATGTTTTGATGATTTGTAAATTAAGGTAAATCGGCTTGCATTAATATAATTATAAAAACATTTATATTGTTAAAGCTTAAGGTAAATTACTTTAGTTCTTCTTTCTAATCAAGAAAACATTTCTTTTAATATTATTCGCAAATTTAATTTTTGCACTTAAAAATCACTTAATAATATAAAAAATAAGTAAAACTTTTAAGTTTCTTTGAGTTTGGAGGTTTTTTATTACTAAAATAGTTAGTATTCCTTATTTATAATCTTAAAAAAGCAATTCACATATGATTGAAAACTTTAAATAAGAATTAAAATGTTATGTAAAATAAAATGATTTATTAAAAATTAGTAAAAATTAAAATTTCGAGACATTTAAAACTAAATTCAAATAATTTCTATCATAGTGATATTTTGGTAGTTATCAAATTCTAATTTATAAAATATCATTTGTTTTTATTTAGAAAGATAACTATTTTTAAACAATTTAAAATATAATTTTTATTTAAATATCATTTCATATGAAATGAGAATAGTACTTTTGTTATAAAAAAGAAGACTATTCTTTTATTTACTAATAATTTGATTGATATCATTTTCTTTGATCTGCTTTAAGAAGAATAAAAACTTAGGGAGTTAAATATATTATAAATTTTGTTCATCCTTTATTTCCAGTATTTTTAAAATTGCTACTTGAGGATCTCGTTTATAGGATTTAACACTTTTATTAATTTGGTAAAAAGCTATGAAATTGAGAAATTATATGTTTTAATTATGTTTATTTTTATTAATTTATATAATAAAAGTATAGAGCTCATGTCTAGTAATCCTTACTTCCTCTAGCTCTTATCTAAGTGTAAAATAGTGTCTACTCTAACATAGCATGCTTCATGAGTCTTACATTTCTTCTTTTATTAAGACAATGTTTTATTTCTTTAGATCTTACTTTGACACAATTGATTAATCTAGCCTCGTCCAAATAAGGAAATGTTTTTTTTTATCATAATTTATAATATAGTTGGGTTAACATCTCCAAATATAACAATAATAAAGATAAAATAACTAAAGTACCTCTTATATTTATAATATCAAAAAGCAAATAAATAATGAGATAATTTTATTAAAAAAATTATTTTAAGGCAGCAAATAAAAATTATTCAGTTCAAAAATTAAGAATTAAATTTGACACTACTTTGTTTCATCTTGTTAGAATAAAAAATTCAAGAGTAAATTAAAGCATATGAGCAAGCTAAGATATTATATTATTCAACATTTTTTTATATAATTATAGGTAAGAATTTAATGTAAAATAGAAGGTAGTAGTACTAATAATAGAGAGGAGGCAAATCTGTGGCAGTTGAATTTTCAGGTTTTAAATCTTTGTGGACTATACCTTTCTTGTGCATGTATTATAGTTAACGATAAATTATTAACTTAATGAGATTAGACATTATAACTATTAAAAAAAAGATCTCTAATTGAGTCCAGCCTGTAATAGAACCTAAAACAAGTAATATTATATAATAATTAAATTTATATTCAGAATAGAAAGAATGGAGGGACAAAGTAAATTAAACCTGATGATTGTAATGCATATTAGTTTTAAAGTTATGATGTCTTGCAAATACAAATAATCTTTTTATAATCCTCACTTTTGCACTCCTTTTTACAATTTTTTTGCACTCATGATTCAATGTCTAAAGAGTTTTTTTTATTATTTCAGAAAAGATGCATGTTTGCTCGCACTAATCAGTAAATATACCTTTTCTAGTATGGCAGATATTCTGATAGTGCAACCAAGTGAATCATATTGAAGTTTGTTTTCAGGCACACGTTACACAAATAAAGAAAACTAAAGCATCAAATGATATTGATTAAGAACCGATTTTTCAAAGGATCCAATCTTAATATTGCATAATATATTCGATTCAAATAGAATGATATACATCTATCATAATGATAGAGTAAATAAAGATGCATTATAATCTTACGCAATTATGGTGATAGCGAGTAACAGAGGTACAACCATCCCTAGTTTGAGTATAATTCACATTTAAAACTCAACGATATTCTTAGTATAACTAGAGTAGATGTTTTATAATTAAAAACTTTTTTTAATCTATTTCTTTTCTAAAATATTTTGTAATTTTAATTTAAGTATTTTGAAATATAATTGTTAATTAAATTATCTCTGAGCATTTCTAAAAATTAGCATTGAGGATTAATTAAATAATTTTTAAAATAATAAATAAATTTTAATAAGCAAAATAATTTAATTAATTTTTATTATAATATTATTTTTTGCTTTAATACAATTATATCTATATGTAATAAAACTCAAGCAAATATGCAATCTTCT
>JAJKFJ010015158.1:0-10715 GCA_027382625.1 Tetmemena sp. SeJ-2015 | reverse complement strand
TCAACTCAGCGTATGCCTTCTTCGCTTCCTTTGTCTTGTGTACGCTGAGGTTGTCAACGAGTAGAACGATCTCACCGTCTGTGATCTTCTCTCTGAGCTTCTTAAGGAACGCAACATACTGCTCTCGGGAGCGTCATCAATTTAATGGGATAGCACATTCATAAAAACAGCTCTTGATTAGAAACTAATAGATTTAATTTAACCAATTATTTAGATAAAAATCATCATAAATAACTGACAGATTTCTAAATATTTGCAATTTTACTATATAATCTAATGATTAATTAGGAAAATATTTTTATGAGTGGTCCTCCTTTATTAAATTTATAATATGAACTACTATTTGAGAAAATAAAAATCAAATATTACCTAGATAAAATTGACTTCGATATTTTGTGACTGAATAATATATGCAGGACATTAAATGGCTTTTAGTTTTCTATTTAAATTTAATTTTGTACACAAAACACCCAGCCCTGAGAATGCTCTCACTGAATGTATATATTTAATTTAGATTTTAAATATTTTAGCACTTGAAAAATTAAAGGAAAATTTTTTATAATTATTTTTCATGCACCTTCCTCTTTGATAAAGTACTTCATATTTTAGATAATATGAAGTTATATATTTTTCTCATCCTATCAATTAATTATGGAGTGTTTTATATTAACCTGATAAGTTGCTTGAATTTTATTAAGTTTTAAAATTAAATAAACTTTACCACTCTTATTTATAATTTATTAAATTATACTAGAAGAAGACGTATAAACTATTTCATTTTAATTAAAAGAGTGATAAATATATAGAATGAAGCAGTCGAGATCGTGATGAAGGTAAAATTTTGTCATAAAATAAAAATTAAGCATTAAGTTTTAAGTAAAATTTTTCTTCTCATTTTTATGTGCATGAGAGACTTTATCCTAGATAGATGGAATTAAAAATAGATGATACACGTAATTAGCCTACTCATTCTGATGTAGCACTAAGCTGTATAATTGTTTCATATATTTAACCTAAAACTGTCGAATTATCTATTAACAACCACTCACAATTTATAATAGATAATTATTTAACATATAATACAGCTGCTGCATGATCAACTTAAAATATTTTAAACTAAACTTTATGAAAACTATTTATCCTTGTTAAAAACTGTAATAAATTTCTAAATATGGCCAAATATGATTGTGTTATCTGAGGTAAGATATTTAAAATGCAGATTAGAAGAAGGTGGCTGGAGAAGTCTGGATTGCCTACTGGCAACGGAGGAAATTTAATATATAAATTATAGTTTCAAATCTTTATATTTAATAAGTTTAATTAATTACGAAATTAACAAGATATCTGATATCATTTAAAGAAAGATCCCTAAATCCATCTGAAAAATGTGAGAAAAAAATCCACAAGAGTTCGTAAATCCTAACCAACATAAAAATCTGAAAGGGAAATGAAAATCAGATGGATTTATAGACTATGAGGAGGCGGAGTATGCTTCAGTATTCAATAGTTAGTAATAGAGATTATATGGAATTCTTTTATTATAGAATTAGAATTAAGATAATGGTTAAAATAATCGGATAATGGAGAAGGCAATAAATAATAAGGGCTTTGGGTTTATTTAATCTCTTTTTTCTCCCATCAACAATTATCTTTTCGTATTCATCCTATAATATCTTATTTTTTCAAATAACAAATTTAATGAAACTACAAAGATTTAGAAATTAACGATTAAGCCATTGAGAGATCTTTTCCGCTTGACTCTGGTAAACAAATTTTCCCTTATATTTAGCTAAAAATTACATAGATAACTTTGGACAACAGGATTCATTCTACTTGCAATAAGGACTAGGCTAGAATGAGCCAATTTAAACTCAAGGGTAACAATTATTTCTAAAGATCAATAATTAAGTTTAGATTCAACATCTTACTACTGCATGGATGGCTGTTATGGTTTGCTTGGGGGGTACTTGGTCTTTTGCAAATTGGATCTTTGAGGTGGATGCAAGTCTACTACAAATTAAATTTGCTTCTTCACATAGTCAATGGAGTGATTATCATCCTCTTCACCCTCATTATGAGCTTCTACGCAATTACTTATCAGTACAAGTCAACCATAAATATTTATAGCGATATTTGAATTTAGTCTGAAGATGAACCTTTGCACAGCAAAGTTGGAAGTATTCTATTTATAGTGAGTATCATACTTCTACTGACTGGAGTGATAGCCTACATCTTTAAGCAAACACTCCAGTGGAGTTCCTTTTGGGTTTCAAAAGCCAAAACTTTGCACAAACTCATCGGATACATTTCAATAATCACTGCTTAATATGTTCTTTGAATTTGAATAATGAATAATTATAATTAATTTGCTCAAGTAGAAGTGGCTTTAGGAATTTAAGCTTACAACTAACTTTTATTTGGTCAAAATTAAATAGCCTTGGGCATCAGTCACTGTGCTGTGTTTTTCTGCCTGTGGATACTTTTGGAGATTAGACATAGAGTTTAACGTATGCTTTATAATTTATCCTCAAAATTAAAATACGTAAGAAAGCTGTAGAATTCATTTCACCAAATCGAGTGATGAGTGTCAAAGATATTAAACACAAATATTCCGATTTTAATTTTTAGTAAAGAATTCAACGAGTGCGTGCAAAAAGGGATGAGATATGTGATATTAGATGACCTAGTTCTTGATGTGAGCAGTTATCAGTTCAACCATCCTGCTGGTCGATTTTTAATTACGCATTTTGTGGGCTCAGACATGTCTAAGTTCTACTATGGAGGCTACCAACTTGAAAACAATCATAAGGCAAAGAAAAAGACTCACCCTCACTCTGCAATAGCTCACAGGTAAGTCAACTAAATCATAGTTGCTCGCCTAGAGAAAGAAGCTCCCTAATTCCTAGTTAAGCTGGATCCTTTGAATTCAGTGGAAATAGTGAAGGGTTAGACATATAGCTATATGTTCTAGGCACAATAAAATATTGAGGGAGTGTAAAGACACTACACTGATTTGCAAATGATAGGTAGGCACTTTAATTTTATCTTGCATAAGAGAGATGCAAGATTAAGTGATTAACTTCTTGATGAATGATCTGAGGTACTTCTTTATGAAGCGATAGTATACAATTTGTAATGCTCTTGACCCTTACGTCTACTCTTACTATCGTCATTTGATAAAAACCAATACAACCTTCAACTCTTTTCTAAATGATTAAGATCCTAATGAAGAAGCAGCTTTCCATGAAAGCAAAGAGAATGAAGAATCATTCTTCAAGGACGCTCCTTCTAGCGAGATAGCACTAACTATAAAGTTAGAATATCACTATTTTAAAGTTTTATATCTTATAATTTTTAAGTAGTATTACAGAGGTTAACTGACGTCGCTTATTGCAAGAGACTTTTGGAGCCTTCAAAATACAGACGCTGCTTATTACGATAGCTCAAATCACTTTGGAAAATATTACAAAGCCAAGGGTCCTATGGGAAAGGGACTCGAAATAATTTAATTTTCAACGCATGGCTATGAACATTAATTAAAATAAAGAGCCATGGAGTGCACATTGCGGTTACAGCCGGAACAGGTATTCTTGTATTTTTGGATCTGGTGGGCCATCTAATTCGAAAGAATCTCGGGTTGCTTTCTTAAGAGGAGAACTCTTAGCTATCTCAAACTAATTTCAAGTTCATTTAATTTTTGTATATTGTTTTAGTCATTTTGTATGCTTCCTTCAACTCGATATAAGAAGCGATTGGCTATGATCTTTGCGCTGGTTTAGAAAAAATTTGCAAACAATACGGAATTGATAACTTTGAGTTAACAATTTTTGTATTTTAAGTTCAGACTAAGGTTGAGAGAAGATAAGAAGCAACTTTCCAACTCAGATGTCAGAAAATGGGACAGACAATCTATCTAAATAAGTATTAGTATTAATTAAATCTATAGAGAAATTCGTGAGAGAAAACGGAGATGCTCTAAGTAGGCTGTGGGTGTGCGGACCACCACTAATGAATGAAATTTTTGATAAGGTCCTTGGAAGGCTTTCGAAAGAGAGGATAATTTAGAAAAGCCAGTACGACCTTTTTTGAACTAAAAATATCTTATAATCAATAAGTCTATGGAGATTTAAAATCCACAATAAGGTGTGTTTTTGAAGGCTATATTTGAAGCATTATCAAAATTATATTCTAACAAATCCTTGAATCAACATTCTTTCCATTAACTTTATTCAAATTTAAGATATTAGGCATTTGAAGAAGTTGAAACTTAGATTTAAGTAAGTGGAGGTATTTTTCTTAATATTATTCTCAACTGTTCTTAAAATGAAAAGAGAAAAGTAATCACTTGCCAAAACCCTGATACTATTTTATCAACTTTTATATTTTTGACTTTCACTAAATCAGCTAGATTGCTTCTACTACTCCTAGCTTTGAATAATTTTGATTTTCATATTTATTATTCAAACTTCCCTCTTTTCACAGATAGAAGGGTAGCTCTACCTAAAATTTTCTGATGGAAGCTAACTCGCAGCCTACATGGTGAATGCAACTGCAGTTAGATTTGTAGCCGCTGTACCCAAAAACCATTTTAAATTTTGTAAAATCTTTAATCATTACTTGGCTATTGGATTCGGAGTGACCATGACAAACTGCGATATGGTTGCATGGCAAGCAAATGGCAATAACAGTAAAGTGCTTGATCTCTACTCTCTCAATCATCAGACTCCATCCGTAGATGATGTTAACAATTATGTCAACAACATTACCTACAACTCAACATTCTCTCTCTTTATCTCTGATAGACTTCTCAACACTCATCAAAACGAATTCATTCATTTATTAATTAGGCAAATAAATGGATTGGTGATAGCAAAGATTATGTTATTCCTTATGTAAGTCTCTCAGCTCAAATGAGATATTCAGATTTATTCCCTAAACTTTTAGATATCCAAACTTTTGTTTAAACTTTCTTCATCAATGAATAGACCTTCACAGTAATTTGTAGAATAAAAGCATCACAATGAACTATGCATATGTATAAATATAAATTATACCATCTAAAAATATATGTATCCTCAACGTATCAGTTAGTTGAGCACAATTCTAATGCTTGGGGAAATTTTAAAATGCAACTCTCTTACACAGCTCCAATGTTTATATCAACTTGTTAATATTTAACATTTAATCTCCTGACCCTACAACTAATGGTACGAATGGCACTAATGGAACTAATTCTTCTTCTGGTAATGGAACTATAGATTTCCCCACTGATCCGGGAACTGGCGGTGGTGGATTTGTTGATCTAAGATCCGAAATCCTAGGGTAAATAGTTTAGACTGTTTATAAATAACTTGTGTAGATATAATATCTTGCTTTTACATGGGTGGCTATTATGGCTTGCGTGGGGTGTGCTTGGCTTCTTTTAAATAGCCTCAGTGAGATGGATGCAAGTCTTCTTTAAGTTCAGTCTATGGTTGCATGTTGTTAATGGGGTAATAGTTGGTGCTTTTACGATCATAATGTGTATCTACGCTATGAACTATGAATTCAAGTCTCAGACTTTTAATTTTATAAGTCAAACAAGTTCAAACATAACGACATCGGGATTGTGTGCTTATATGCAACTGGGGCTTTACTACTAAGTGGCATTATTGCATATGCCGCCAAACAAAGATTGATGTGGAATACCTACTGGGTTCGCAAGTTCAAGTTCTTCCATAAACTCATCGGCTATGGATTAATTATTCTATCACAAGTTTTATACCTAATCGAGATTATGAAATTTTATTAAAGTTGAGTTAGCTTTGGGAATCCAGGCTTACAACTTAAGGAATGGAGAGGATGAGTATAGCTTGGGAGTGGGTCACTGCATTTTATTCTTCGGACTTTGGGTAATTTGTGAAGTCACATACAGGATACAAAGAAAAAAATCCTCTATAAACAATAGATTCTCGCTAATTTTAACTTAACTTATTTAAAGAGAAAGGCTAGCATTTTTTGATAGTCCAATAAGCGTAATGTCTGTCAAAGATTTCAATCTAAGTATATAAAATGGGAAGAAGTATGTGATTTTAGACGACTTGGTGCTTGATGTGGGCTTGTACCAATATAATCATCCAGGCGGCAGATTCCTCATTTCCCATTTTATTGGACAAGATTTGTCCAAATTCTTCTATGGAGGATATCAACTTGAAAACCCACTTAAACAAAGAAAGAAGAACAATCATACTCACTCTGCTATCGCCTATCACTAAGTCAACAAAATGCTTGTGGCGAGATTGGTAAGAGAGGCTCCTCAGTTCTTAGCTAAAATTAATAAAGAGAGTACTAAGGAAGTTGTGCCAAATCAAACTATGACGTACATATTTAACATGGATGCTAAGATGGAGGGAGTCTAAAAGCACTATTCTGATATACAAATGATAGGCAGACACTTTGTTTATCATAAATTTTATAGATCAAACTTAAATTACTTCCTAATGAATGAGTTAGATAACCCATTTATCAAGCGTCATTACACTATTTGTAACGCTCTTGATCCGCAGATATATTCCTATCTCTAGAGCGTAATATTTGAGTGTACACGAGAAGAGCCTCAATAAGTTACTAACAACTGTGTTGTTGGAGAACCACTCCAGACTAATGAAATGGAGAAACCTGAAGAATTAAGTTCAGTCCATCGTTTAAGTCGATAGGAAAGTGAAGTGGAGAGCTCTTTTAATCTTTTTAGAGATAACCCCTCTGCAGAAATCGCGCTGACTGTCAAATATTTCAGTTTACTCTTTCATTTCTATTTTCTGTTTCATTTTATTGTTACAATAGTATCTGAATGGGAAGTTTACTTAAATCTTAGTAAATGACTATTGGAAGCTACCCTCAGTGGATAGTGCTTAGATCCAAGAGTTAGGATCTTTGTATCACTTGAAAGGTCCAATGGGAAAAGGACTTGAAATTAATTACCCTTTAAATAAATGGAAAGTAATAGTTTTAATTAACAAAGATGGAGTGCATATTGCAGTGACTGCAGGAACTGGAATACTGGTATTCTTGGATCTTGTTGCTCACCTAATCAGGAAAAATCTGGGGCTGCTCACCGAAGAGGAGGATTTCTAGCTCTTACCCTTATTTATTTTATTATTGAAAATAAGTAAGCTCTCTTCTACAGACTTCAAGTTCATACTTTTTTAAATTATCACTATTTTTAATATAGATATAATTGAGCCCTTTATTTGTTTGCATGAGTGAATTCTTGATTTACTTTATGCTTCGTTTGGAAGCATTCAGGAGGCTATAGGCTATGATCTTTGTAAGGGCTTGGAAAGCATATGCCGCAAAAAGGGTATTGACAACTTCGAATACAGACTCAGACTCAGAGATGACTCATAGTCACTTAGTAACTCTGAAGTTCAGAAATGGGACAGCTAGACGATTTAAATCAATATTTTATATTGTTTATAAATCTTATAGAAATTTTTATTGAAATTATTCTCGCATAATTTTAATAGATTTATGAATTAGTAATGAGGAACACTGAGTGCCTAGGGAAACTTTGGGTTTGTGGGCCACCTCAAATGAATGAAGTATTTGACAGGTCCCTCGAAAACTTAGCAAGGAGGAAAATTATCTCAAAGAGCTAATATGAACTACTTTGAATAATTTTCATCAGTAGATAATTTCTATTCATAATCTGTTTAATGTCAGTTGAAAGCTAAATGAAAATTATTGCAAAATAAGTAGATTATCTAATCATAAATGAAAAGCTAAAAACTTAAGAGAGGGATAAAGAAGCTGATATAATATATGACACTTGGGAAGTATCACACTTCTCTTTTCTTTTGAAGCAGGCAAGATCATTTCATAATTTGCACCACTATACTCACTGTAATTTATTTCACATTAAAAATAATCATAATGATAATCTTAATAATCATATAATATTGGCAGCATTAAATTAAAAATAAATCAAATTAAAATTAAATTTGCCTTTAAATGGATATTTAAATAATTCTAGTTCTTGCAACTGCCATTTTCTCAATTTTGATCCTTTCCGAAGTAATTGAGAGGAAAAACTTTTAGATTTACAAGAAATAAATACCAATAGAGAAAGACCACAATTTCTACACGAAGAAGTACTTCATCCAATAAATGGACCCTCACATTAAAATATCCTACATGATTCAATTTAATATTTCATGATAGGAATAAGAAATTTCTATTCTTGATGATTGGAATCGACGACGGAAAGAGTGGTTATTTATTTGACATGAATGACGTGGCAGATTAAATTCCTGTGAGATGCTCCGTGTCTGTTGCAAAGTCTTTTAACATTAGCATGACTTACATTGACACAATCGTTTAAGAGCATCAGGATAAAGAGTAAGGAGCGTTCTACTAAATCATTTTCTATCTCTTTAAAAAATAGCATTAAAATATTTGATTTATGACTATATAATGAGTTACAGAATGCTCAATTTCTCAGACCTAAAGTTAGAGGACTAATTTTATTAGCTACTTATTGAGTGTGCAGCTCCAGTCTACATGGACTTGATCTATATTTTCATATTCTTTTATGATAGTTCCTAAAGCACTTATCTCTTCCTATAAAACAGATAGCAAAGTTGAGAATGAGACTGTTGCTGTTAAATTAACTTTGCGTCCAGATGAGATAAGGACTAGCTATTCTCAGTCTCTATTTGATGAGGAGAATCCTTATTTTGTATCTGATCATATTCTCAGCATATTTACAGCTTGGTAGTAGAAGCTCATTCTAAAGTACACTCCATTCTACATCCTCAGAACAAATGATATTGTTTAATTTAGTGATAACTTAGAGACCACAACCCATTTCAAAATATCCAAGGATTCTCTCAATCCTATCTTATTTTATTATCTAAGCACTCAGCAAAGACGATTAGTCTACATATAATGAAAGTAGTATTAATCTGTAAATTTATAAATTGATACAGGTTCTATTTATCGCTACCTGTTTTATTTAAATTGTAAGACTAGCAGTAGGAATTCTACTTTCAAATTCTTTTAGAACCTTAAAAAGAGCATGCAATTGATATAATCAAAGTAGTGCCAACTTCTCTAATAAAGGGGCTGACTTAAGTTGGAGGGCTGTTTAGCATAATGAGTTTGATGCTGGTGCTCTTTAACTTTGTAAATAAAACAATGTTCAAACGAGATTTGAAAGCATGGCTCAGCAAGCAAGAATTTAATTAGCAAAACTATGTTGAGTTATCTGCCTTCAATTAATAGCCTAATAAAAATATAATGCAACATATTTATTTTCACAAGCCTAAAGAGGAAACCAAAGTAGATGACAATTGTGATGAGGAGCATATTTAATCTCCAATCTTGCGAATTTCAAGCAATAAATGGCAAAATATAATAGATAATGACCAAACTTCAGATCAGATTTTAGGGATCTAAAACAATTCCTTAGCAGTTTCCTTTTTAACTAACCGAAATTTAAATCATTATAGCATAAAAGATTAGCAAACTGAAAATAAAAGTAAAGTGAATTCTGCTCTTGAAAAGTAGAACTAAGAATTAAAGGGTGTGTTTAGTTATGAAAATTTTTACAGATTAGATAGAGAGAACTAGTACTTGAAACAAGAGCTTCAAGCAGTCAAGACTTAAATCTAAAATTTATAAAAAGATATTCGCCAAATGTAAAGTTAATGAATGTCTTATTTTCAAGAGTTAATTTTACATTTGAATTAGTTTTTTCTAATAAAATTAAAAATAAATATGGAATTTAAATTATAATGATAAATTAATTATAATACTGACAATTTTTAGAGTAATATAGAAATTACAATTGAAATATATTTTTACACCAATAATTACAAGAATAGTCGATAACTTTATGTCTGAATCTTCATCTTAAGAAAGGTAAGCTCGATTTATTAAAATGAACTCGCTTTCTTATTTAATAACCCTAATTTAGAACTGTGGCTGATAACTAAGCAAGTAAAGAGGAAAAGATAGGATGGAAGTAGAACTTGGAGCGTTGATTTGATATGAGCGTTATCAGAGTATATCTACTGAGTTATGCAAACCTAGGATGTCTAGTGTTCTTTGTGCTCGAAGTAAAAGACTACTTCAAACAATATTTGGGTGTTGAGCCATCTAAGCTTCAACAAACCTATTCATGAATCAATTATTCTTCTTATTAACCACTGCTCTGATGTTCATCCCTTGGAGTGTTAAGCTAATTTATGGTATGCTATCAGATTGTGCTCCAATTTATGGCTACAGAAGAAAAAGCTACCTAATGATAAATGGCGTCATCGCTTTTACCTCTTTGATTGCAATTGTCCCCGATTACTTCAACTCCTACACAAGTGTAACAGTTTTTCTTGTTCTTCATATGTCCGGTGTCGCATCCACTGATATCCTTGCTGATTCGCTAATCATTCCTTTCTTTTTCTTTTTTATAATTAATGGTGGTTGAATCTAAGAAAGATAAAGAGAGAGGAAGTGAAGACCTTCAAACCTTATCCTTTATTTCAAACACTAATCATTATAAAATTAATGAAGTTTGATATTAAACAGTTTGTTTGGAATCTTTGGAGCAATATTAGGAGCCTACTTTACATAATATGTGCATCCTAAATGGGGACTCTTACTCTATTCTTTCTTTGGACTGCTGATAGTCTATGCAGCTTCCAAAATGAGAGAGAAGAAAGAAATATTCTCAACTAGTA
>JAJKFJ010015146.1:0-10719 GCA_027382625.1 Tetmemena sp. SeJ-2015 | reverse complement strand
GCGTTGCCACTCACTGCACAGGGCAATGGCCAGGAATCCCTGCCGTTCAAACCCTCCCTGACTGAGGGCGTGAGCTGCCGGTCACTCGGGGGCCTCGGGCGCCATGCCTGGGGCTCAGTGGACTGGTGAGAGCGTGCACTCTGCCTCCAATGCAAGATCTCGGGGTAGCCTCATAGTCGGTAGTCATATGGTGTCTGGACTCTAAGCTTATAGTCTGCTGCTTTTGCTGTTGCTGCTATTGCTGTTGTTATTATTATTGTTATTTAATTATTATTATTCCCACTTTTTCCAAACTCCATCTTTTTCGTCTTCCTCATCGTCTTCATCATCGTCTTCTGCAAGACATAATTAATAGTATATGAAAATTAAATCTTTAAGTTATAACGGATTTTATTTACCTTGCTACTTTTTATCATATTTAATAAAACAATCTAAAATGGCGCAAACAATCTAAAATCTATTAACTTAGAAGAAATTTTTATCAAATTATTAGGTTAAGGAAAAACTTTTAAGAAACGAATATTAAGCTCTGAATTATAAAAAAAAAATTCATAACAAGTAGAGTTACATCAGAAAAATAAACCTTCCAGCTGATAAAAATTACAATAAAAAAAAAATTAAAATATATATTTATTTCAGAGAAGATCGATCACTAAATTTTAAAATTGGTGAAGCAAAAGAAAATTTCTAAATGCCATCAATTTCTTTATCTATTTATAATTTACTTAAAGTGATCATTTTATATAATATGGTGCGGTTGATGTAGCAAGCTCTTTCTAACACCTTTCGATTTAAACTTATACTGATAACAATATTTTGATTTGCTCACTGATGAATGGGTCAAAGTTTTTCCAACAGAAGCCTTGATTATCTATCGAATGAATATTTTACTCATAGCTTGACGCTCTATACTACCATTTCAATACCTATAAGTCCCTATTAAAAATGATATATTATTAGTCCTTAAATGCTTCAAAATCTAGAATATTGATCTTCAAATTCATACTTATTAAAAATAATTTAGAATTTAATATTTGATTGATCTTCACTCTGAACTTCTCCTTCCAATAGTAAATAGAGATTAAATCAATTAATGAATAGGTCAAAGGTCTTTTGATAATTGCTTTTATATTTTTCTTGCTTGTTATCTCCATAGTCTTTACGAAAGCCCGTTTATCTTTTTCAAATTCTAGCAGTCTCTCACATATTTATCCATATTGTTCAGGAGTTGAATTAAATTCGAAGCAGCCCTTAAATAAAATGCAAATCTCATAGAAATTCAGCCCTCTGAGAAACTGATTTTGCAACAAAACTCTTTTTCTAACTTATAGAACTCATGTTTGCCTGCGGTTGCCAAATATTACTCAAGAAATGGATTAGGAATAATAAATTAATAAATTTAAAGTTATCAACATAAATATTCCCCTCTCTCTTTAGAGAGTTTCTTTAGATGTTATCTTGTGTTTTATTTGATTTTATTATAGACAAGCCTTTTTATAAATATATTTTAATAAAAGTTATTTGCCTGCTTAATTGATAAATAAGACAATGAAAATTAATAACCCATCTTAATTGAATTAATTTTCCAGATTATCTAAATAGGAGTACTTAAGAGAGAGGGAGATATTTAGTTTTAAAGAATTATTGCACATTTATATTTCTTATAGAAGAATTCATAAAATAATTTATAAATTAAGGAATACACTACTTGACCCTCCATTTTGCTTCCTACCCTTCGTTTTCCTTTATCTTTCTATTAAATAAAATCTTTTATTTCTGTATAAGCTCTGAAGAATTGCGAGCATTCTCTAATATCTTTTAGGATCTTATCTATCTCAAAAATATTTGATTTACATTTCGGATTTTATCACAAATAAATTTAAATCTCCAATCACTGAGAGGAAATGTAAATTCTAAGAATTTTCTTTACTCATTTTGCATCCTTTGTATCCTGGAGGAGATTAGTTAGGTCTAAGTTTAATTGTAGAGTGAAATCCCTCTTGGTTTATTTAATAAATCGCCTGAGATATGTGACTAAGCTTACTAGCTTCACTAAGAGAATAAAATTTAATTAAGATGAAAAATAAAAATCTTGAAGCTCAAATTTCTCCTCAAATAAATCTTTGATGAGATGACCCAAATTATCTGCTAGCCAGTTACATTTTAAAAAAATGCTAATCCTTATTTAATTTTTTATATTCATTCAAGTCCAAAAACACAAAGATCATATCTATATTTCTTTGCTCTTGCTTCCTTAGAATCATAAGCCGAATCAATTAACTTGAACCTTTCATGCTTTATGCTTAATCCTTTAAAGTAGCTTTCTCTATCTTTATTCATTAAAGGTAGAATATGAATGGATTAGAGAGATTGTTAAAAAGAGATGTATAAAAAGATTTGATGGTTAAATTAATAAAGACATCTCAAAATTTATAACTGCCTTGATCTTTAATTGAATACTTTTGAGGCTTACTATATCAGCTTTGGTTATCAGTTTTTTTAAATATCTCTTATCTATTTTCAAACTATTCTTCCGCTAATTAATTTTCTTGTTCATCTTCTTCATTTTTAATAACTCTTAAATTATTTATACTGTTGCTATTACTAGTATTGCTTCTGCTGAGAGAAATTTTGGTCCCAAAAAAATTAAAAAAGATATTTACATGAGTGTTTCGAACTTTGGAGTAAAAATTGACTCATCTAGGTGTTAACCATCTGAACATTAGGACTTTAGTCAACGTCTACTAGTAGATTAGTCTGAAATATCTCTTACCTCCTATTCTGCATTCGTATTCATCCTATATTATAATAGTGTTTTTAATCCCCTCTTCAATTAGAAAAATACAACCTATTCTTTTTATTTTACTTCTTAAGCGAGCTCGATAACACATATATTTTGAAAAATATATTTCTCGATAAACTTATTTGTGATAACTGATTAACCGAATCTGATTTGAGTTCTAAAGAGATCTAAATCCATATCCAATTTGAACCAGAGATGGTAGTAATTGAATTTGTTGAGAATCTATAAGCTTTTATCAAAGGCCTCTCTATATATTTCCTAATTCATAGGAGTTTGAAACTCATTTATAAATTGGTTTTCAGTCAAAGTGGTTCAATCTATCTCCACATTTGATGTCAGAGTATCTATTTTCTAAAGAGGATCACTTATGGCTTCCTGAAAGTATTTGCTTATCAGGTAATACTTATCACTAAGGAAAGGAATAAAAAATAAATGTCTACGTTCTTTAAGATCTGATCTTAGATTTTTAATTCATTAGAAATTAAATTTGATCAGTTTCAGGTCCGAATAAATGAGTAATTACAACCAATAAAAGATTCAGCCAAATTATAATGTTATATGAGTAATTAGTTGCAAGAGTAGAGCTTTCTCCGACTCTAGAATTTAATCATCCTTTTGTCTAGCATAGAGATGAATACTCTGGATCTTAAAAAGATTCTCATCATTTTATTCTTTATTATTCTATTCAAAGGAATTTAAACGGCCAGTTGAAAAATTTTAAAAGTATTTAATTTTTAAGTTGAGACTAAAACTTCAAAAGGATTCCGAGAGATTAAGTTTCTGAAGGTAGTATAGATATTAAAATAGTTAGTAAAATTATATAACTTAAAATATTTGAAGCGAGTGACTTATCCCAGAAGATAGGGAACTCAATTTTAAACTCCAGGAGCTCTAATTGCTAAAAATTCTATTTAAATTCTTAGTATTGGAGAAGGCTTTTGCGAATATTTACTTTTGGAGGAAGGGTGAAGTAATCTTCTAGAATAATGTCACTTTAATCTAAATTTTGAGATAGCTCCTGATGTAGGTGTACTAAATGATAATTTTAAAATTATTTATTTAGTGTTTAAGTCTAAGACGAATTTCAAAAAAAGTGAGCAGATATTCTGGATAGCCAAAAGTTATTGTGTCATAGTCTTTTTTTCATAATGTGCTAAAATATATTTTAATCTTAGTCGAACAAAGGTGTGGCGCATTTTTATCTTTAAGGAAGGCTTTAATTACAAATGCTCATCGCCTTATCTATGTTAGACTATATTTAATAAATAAATTAAGCAATAGTCGACATAAGATTAATTATTGATAAACAAATTTAAGTTTGATATTAAAGACTCAAAATTATGAGTGAAGTCAACTTCCTTGTTCTCATCCCCTTGGAACTTAAAATATTCCTTTTCCTTATCAGAATTAATATTTGAGATAATCTCTGCTGTGGAAATTTTATCTAAGTCAACTTAGTCTACTTGACTGAGCGAATTTTCATATTTTAAGTCTTTATTTGGGTCTTCTTCTTCCTACTCATTAACTATTTGAGTAGCCTCTTAATCTTATAGTAATAAAATAATGTGAAATTAAAAATAATCTAA
This sequence comes from Tetmemena sp. SeJ-2015, assembly GCA_027382625.1. Classification (NCBI taxonomy): domain Eukaryota; phylum Ciliophora; class Spirotrichea; order Sporadotrichida; family Oxytrichidae; genus Tetmemena; species Tetmemena sp. SeJ-2015. The sequence continues at coordinate 6,330 of JAJKFJ010015146.1, read as the reverse complement.
AAGACTCTCTACCTCATTTTAATGTTTTGACTCTTCTTCTTAACAACCTTGAGAGTCAGAAGAGTCATTTAAGTCCAGAACTTATTGTATATAATTATAATTATAAAAATATTATAAACTTTTATAATCTTAAATAAACTTCATGAAGGAAGAATGGTCGCTGTTTAGAGGCAATAGCAGGTAAGAGAATATTTCATTTTGTTTGACTCGCTTCTTTTAAGATTTATTTTTCTGATGAAAATTTTTAAGGAGAGATATATTTGCTCTCTTTGCCCTCATCCTAAGACTGAAATGCGTTTGCCAAGCTCAAGAAGAGATTCCTGTTTTCATCTTAAGATAATAAAATCTCTTTTTATGTCAAAGCATCATAAATTAAAAACCATTTCCTATATTTATTGAGCTAGAATAAGAAGGAAAAATAAGTGAGAAAAAAATACTTTTAATTAGCTATAATAAGTAAACTTTTTACAAAATAGGCTAAAATGTTTTATAAACTTTTTCTATAAATATGCTTTTTTTAAATTATCATTTAAAAATCATCTTGCATTACTTTTTGAGTATTTGTAAAATTATGTCTGTCGGCTTTTGAATCGGTTTATGTTTGAAAAATTACTTTATTCTACTTTTAAAAATTAAACGAAAATTAATAAAGAAATATGATGGAATAACAATGAATTAATAAACGTTTAATATAATTATATTTTTCTACTGCTTTATTTCCTCTAACTTGTTTAATTGTAAATATATAAATGACTGTAATTAAAAACGATTAATGACCCAATTATTTTGATATTTTTTTGAGAGGAATGAATTTGATTAATATTTTTCTTGTTTTTTAAGATGAAATGTTTTTAAGAAGGAGATGCTTGACTCATTCATTTGGATTTGCTGTTCGTATCTATAAACTGAGGACTAGCTCCGATTTATATAGTGCTTGCTGTTCTTGAAATTTTATTCAGAATGGGTTGCTGACTTTCATTTAATTTATTTAACATATTAAAATGAGTGAGCAAATAATCTGAATACATTTAAAGAATACAACAGTTAGAAATATATAATAGATTCTAATTTTAAAAAGACTTAAGATAGCTTTGTTTCTGAGCAGGGAGTAATTCTACTTTGTTTCCTTCTTGTCTTGGCCGGTGTCTGGGGACTGATCCAATGCTTAGGACAAGTGGGGATTACTTTAACCTCTCTAAAGATGTAAGTTTATCCGCGGGGTGCTCTTAAAATAAAACTTGTTCTAAGTAAGCACAGGTCGTAAATAAAGTGTTTATTTTAAGATATCAAGTTTTTATTTTAAATAGCTGTTGGGAGTAGCAATTAAAAGATAATAATAAAATTTGTTTCTTCTTCATCATCATCAGAATTTCGAAGTTGGTAGTTTATTAAATTAATAAGTAATTTAAATTTAATAAGTTGAATCTTAAATTTTATAAAGGATATTTCTTCTTATTCAATTTATTTTAATTGAACTAACTGTAAAAGGGTAAAATTTTTGAATTATTGAAAAATACAAATAATTAATTTTATAACAAATTTAAAAATATTTTAGAATGAAAGATAGAAATCATTTTTTCTATGATAAAATTAAATTGCTGCAAATAATAGATCTAATTTATCGAGTCGCCAGCAAGTTTATAATATTAAAAAATAATGAATGTCTAATTCGAATATTTATCCTTATAATTAATGAAAGAATTAAGAATTAAATCTTCATAAAATATAATCTCTCATTCAAATTATTTTAAGTTAGAGTATTTTAAGAAAAAAAATTTAAAGATATTGAGCCTTATGTCTATCAAATCCTAATATCGAGTTTGTACTTTAAAATTTCATTTTTAAATAAAAATCTCTATATGAACTAAATTCAATTTAACATTTGACAATATAGAAATGAAATACAATTTCTAGCTGCTTCTTTAAATCAAACAAAGAATATAATAAATGCATTTTGTATAATATAATACTTCCTTATTCTGAAATGTTAATTTCTCAGAATTCTCTTGAAAGAGAAGAGTTAATATAGCGAAGAATTTAATGGAAAATATTTTAAATAAGAAAATAAATTGAAGCTATTTTACAAATAAAGAAATAGTATTAAGAGCATTAGATTAAGATTTTCTATGCTTTTTTGTTTAAAAAAAATTGCAATAGATACACATATTTGCCAGAAATTAAGAATTCTTCTCTATTGTTTTTCATCTCTTAAGATATATAAAAATAGGGGCTTGTTTTGGAGTTATTTAGGAAAATCTTTCCTGGAGGTAGGAATCAAGAATATAATCTTAAAAATGAGGATTATGGAGAAAAAATAAATCAGTAAATATCTCTGAAAATAACCCTCATTAAAATAATATAAAGCACATTAAATTATGGATTATGAATTAATATTAGTACTTAATTTAATCCTGTCTATATTCCATCATTCCTCATATTCAATCAAATACTCTGGGTAGACTTTGCAGTTCTCCAAAACCATGTATATCTCACATCCTTTAGTTTATAAAAATTACTAATCAGCTCACTCTTCAGAAATATTTTATTTAGAATTGACATGTTAATGAGAGTTTATCTATGATATAATTCAAATTAATCACTATTTTAAAATAAAAACATATTCCTAATTAAATTAGTTATTCCCTGAGCTGAATCATAGCAGAAATCTTTTCCTGGAATTATTAAAAAAACAGACTATATATCTCTTTTATGATGAATTGTTGGCAGGGAAATGATTGGGGCAGGATCAAGGTGAACAGGTTTTCCTGTGATGACTTTGGCTTGGATCATACACTTTTTTAATAAGGGAGTCTTGTGAGCATATGAGTTAGAGTACTTATTGAAATATATTTTAAAAAAATACGAAATTCATTAGTACTCTGACCTCACTGAGAAATATAAGGCCCTGCCCCACATTGAATCTTAAACAAATAAATTTCACTTAAAAAGAAAGGATCTTGCTTGGCCTTACGGATGTCGAATCCTTAATGTGAGAAAACTATTTGATGTGGATTATTTTCAGATTAATTAAAATACTTTAACATAATTTATCGTTTGTGGATTAGTATCGCCAGTTCCATGATACATGTCTTTAAATGATGAAAAATAAATTGTACTCAAATATTTTATCTTGAATAACTGGCGGCTCTCCATCTCTTTCTTCGATCCTCTTGCGCTCAATCTCAAACTTCTTCCACAAGTTATTTAATTTATAAAGTAAGGGTTTTGAATTCTGTGAATCTTGACTGGCTTGAGCTTTCCGTCGCTCATATACTTGAATCTGTCGATCAAATTCAGATGCAAGAGCTTAGCTTGCTCTTTCTCTATCTCCAAATCAAAAGCAATTGAATTTTCTAAAATATGGTTTTATTTTAAAGCTTTAGGTGCATAGCCTTTACAAAAATTAATGAAAACATTAATTTGAGCCTTTCTCAAGCACGCTTTTATATTAATTTTAAAATGAATTAGCTAATGATGTCTGTCCAATTAGGAGGTATATTGTAGTGATTGAGTTTGAAGAGAAATTCTTGCAACCACTTCATGGCTTGATTCTGTCAGTTTCCAGTTATTTCAAAGCACTCTTCATTCCTTGATATCTTCAAATCACATTAGAACTACAATAAAATTATTATACCACTAAAAAATATATTTGGAGAATTAAAATTTTATATTAGAACTTATTCTTAACTTATTTTATAAGCTCAGCAGAAAGACTGCTCTTTTAATAAAGTTCCAACACTTGGTAAGTGAAGCAGCTTTCATATAATTTAAACGAAGATAATTATAAACCCACAAACCATTTTTAATTTGTATAGATATTTTTGATAATTTATTGTGAGCTCTTGTGTTCGTAAAGGGGGAATATCTCCATTATTATTTCCATGAACTCTTCTAGATTCTTAGAAAGCCCTTGCACCTCAAATACGGGCCTTTCCTCTAAGGCATTATAACTTACAATTATTACTTCAATTTATATTTAAACTTCAAAAAAGTAAAAATATTTTTCTTTATTTAAAATGATCACATTTAAGCTCTAAAACTATATATTTGTGCATAAGAGTGAACTCGATTGTGTTATGAAACCTCCTCAAGAATTTTTTGTCTTTGGTCTAAGGGGATGAGCTGCTCAACTATTCTTCTCACCTTTTTTCTCTATAGTTAGAATGAATAAAGATTTCTCTTACCTTGTTAGTGACTGTGTTATTGGAGTAGAACGTATTTTAAGGGGTTTAATAAATTATGCACGGCTGCATCCAATATGGCGAATTTATCTCATAGTGCAGAATATAGTAAAAGAAATAAAAAAATTGATACTACTATTTTATGAAAGAACATCTTTTGTTATTTAACCCTCACTACTTTATTGTTACAATAATAAATATATTATACTTTAAAATAATTAGATTCATTTTTATGGAAAGATTAGAAAAAGAAAACTTACAAATTATCTAAAAATTTATTAGGTCTTTTTTAATATAGTTGATTAATTTAAAGAATTTAAAATTGGCTCTTAAGATAAATAAATTATTGATAAATGCTTTAAGTATTTCATTTTAAATACATTTTAGTAGTAATATGTAAATTAAATTAATTTACTTACACATAAAAATATCATCAACTTGCTAAAAAAGTAGAAATATTAAAATGAAAGCATAAGTTGTTGATAGATCTTACAATTTGTTAAAACCGCCGTAAATTAAAAAAGTTCGAAATTTAAAATGGCAAAACTATCAATAAATAAATGTATATGGAGTAAGCTAAGAGAAGAATATTAATTTAATTATAAATTCTAGATAAAAAAAATATATATAGAGAAATTAAGATCATTTAAAAAATAAATTACCAAGAAAATATTAAAAAATTAATGAATAATTAATCATCTTCATTTATCTATTTATAATTTAATTTTAAAGTTAATTTTTAATTATTAAATATGGGGCCGTTGATGTGGCTAGTTCTTTGTAACACCTTTCGATTTTTAATAAAATCTAATTTTCTTTAAAATATGTAATTCATGAAATTTAATTATTTGATTTGTGTGCTGATATGAGGATCGTAGTACTTCCAGCATATGCCATCATCATCTGTTGAGTGAATGTTTTACTCATGCATTGAAACTTAATACTGCCATCTCAGTAATTAGATGTCCTAAAAAAAATAGTTTATTAAAATTTGTCCCTCATTGCAAAGTAGTCCACAACATTGAACTTCAAAATTAAACTTTCTTTTAGATTATTAAATTTATTCTTCATAATTAATTTTTGATCTTCACTCTGAACTTCTCCTCCCAATAGGAAAGAAAACTATTCTCATAAAATTCATAGGTCAAAGGCTTTTTAATATAGCTGAGAATTTAATAGAAGACCAAATTAATTTATATATAAAATTAAAACGAAACAAATTAGTCGCAGTTAAAGTGCCTCATATTTAAATAAGTATTACACCATTTGATTCAGCTTCAAATTTTAATAATTTTATATCCTTGCAACTTTTGTGTGGGAGAACTCTGTTCAGAGTTATAAGTGACACAAATTTGTTAACTTTCATATTTCAATTTTAAAATTATGCACTTATCATAATTGGCTGCTGAGAGGAGCTGAGTCAATTATTAAAAAGCTAAAAACTAGCTGTAAATCAGGGGGCGAATCTGCTATTTTCAACTACTACGAAGCTGCAACTCTCTATTTATTTTTTTAAAACAATCACCGATTTCAATTTAATTTTTAACTATAATTGCATCTACAGCTTTCTTATCTTTTATTTTCATTGTCTTAACTAAGGCCTGTTTATCTTTCTCAAATGCTAGCAGTCTCTCACATATTTATCCATATAGCTAATTTGTAGATTTGAATTCGAAGCCGCCCTAAAAGTAAAATGAAATTCTTTTTTATTAATTTCAACCTTAGAGAAATAAATTTTCGAGCCAAACTCTTTTTCTAGCAAATAGGACTCATACTAACCAGAGACAGCCAAATATTGCTCTAAAAATGGGTTAGGAATCAAAAATTAATATACAGATTAAATTGTATTAAAATTAAATTTCAAGCTTTATTGAGTGGTAAAGAGATCTTTATAAGAAATGAATTATTTTCCGCTTTTTTGCTTTAATAGCGACTGAATCCTTCTTAAGATAAATACTATAAATGGCAAAAATTTATTAATTTGACTTATTAAATTAGAGATAAGAAATGAAGCTTATAACCCATATTATTATGATATTGGAATTAAATGTCAAAAATTATGTGAGTACAAGTCTCTTATTAATATCATCTTTAATATATCAATCAATATTATTCATCGAAAACACGAGTGCGAAAACACGAGTGCGAA
>JAJKFJ010015129.1:0-10731 GCA_027382625.1 Tetmemena sp. SeJ-2015 | reverse complement strand
GCAATTACAACTGACAGCTCATCAATGATATATGTGGTATCAAATTAAACTTTTAACAGTGATTAAGCAGCACTCATAAATCCCCCAATCAATGAAGGACTCAATACTTTCTAAGCTTCTTAAGGAAGTTTTACAATGAAAAATGTATCATTTTATGCAACACCAGGTTTTAATCACAGTATAATAGTTTTAACTGACATAATAGATACTGAGAGAGAAAGCAGCAAATTACTTCTAGAGGCCAATAGCATTCCAAACTTTAATATTAACATGATTATAGGACTTCGAAAGTGCTAATTGGGAGAGAGATACACTCCAGCTGGAAAATGTGAATTATGCAATCCGGGGACTTTCTCATTTGAGACAGTTTTTCAAGAGAGTAATTAGTGCTTGGCCTGCCCCGAGAATGCAATCTGTCGCGGAGGATCAAGAATAGGCCCGTAACCTGGCTTTTGGAGAGCTAGCAATACTTCATTGATCTTCTATGAATGTTTCAATTTTCAAGCATGCAGAGGAATGGTATCTCCTTAGTTTATTCCTACCGGGGAATGTTATCATTTAAAATAGATTAATAAAAGAATGCTCTGAAGGATATAAGGGGACATTGTGCTCAGATTGTAGTGAAGGATACTATCATACAAGCAGATATTATTGTGAGAAATGTCCTGGTCAAGGCTAATCACTAGTTACTTTATTTTTCTCAATTATTGGATTCGTAATACTCTGCTTTTTCTACTTCATTTAAAATATCGTAATAGATAATATCTAACTTCAAGATTTTAGACCTCTCTTCAAAGGCATATTTTGAGGAAACCTTTATCCTATTGAGAGGATTTTATAGTCACTTTGTGCTAATGATGATTACATTTCATCTTCAGATATACTGGAGTCCTACTCTTAGTAAATTTGGTGAGACAATCTCAAGAGTTCCGCTTTTGAGTACTCTCTTCTTGGACTTTAAGTGTTTAGGTGACTCTTAAAATTAGATATCTACATCCTTTAACTTTCAGAGAATGACCTCATTAAAAGTCGTTCTTGCTACTTCCATTCCAGCACTCTACTCTCTATTAATCTGTCTTTTGCTTCTCCCATTCAATAAGTTGCTCAGATTAAAGCCCTCAAAATTAGTAGCTTAAGTTTGCTGTGTTGTAATTTTTCTGTCCTAACCAGCCACAATATATTGGATGAATTCAACTATTAGGTAAAATATTGATTATAGTTTAATTCTTTGGATATAAAAAGCGAGATTTACAAAGATGTTTATGGAATTGATCGAATGTAACTCGACTTTGAAATATAGAGGGACAGTGAGGAGCATTAAATTATCTCTCAGTACTTTGGGCTACCTGGACTAGGATTTTGGGGTTTGATGGTACCATTTCTCACTTTCCTAAAGATAAGACAATTGATTGAGACGAGATCAAATAAAAGTCCTTTGAAATTCTTTTATAAAGGCTACACTAAGAGGAATTACTACTTTGGTTTAATTTAAATTTCTGCCACAGCAATTATCCTTTTCATTTTATCAGTAAGCACAAAAATTGGAGCAGTCTTATAGTAATTGCTTTTGCTCAATATATACCTAATGTAAGTTTATTATTGTCACAAATTAACCTAATAGATTCTTTTACATGATTCAGTGGAGAAGACCTCATTATTATAAATTCATTATTTCTTGATAATGAGGAGCAAATAAGTATGGTTTAAGGATTATTTTTTTAACTTTTTTGTCTAAAATTAATAAGTCCTGATAATAGAGTTTATTATATATATATATTTGTGCAATAGTATTCATCAGTAGAAAAGTTGGATAAATACTCATTGTTTACTCAGATGATGACATTATATATCGGACTATACCTTTCTATAAGCTTTAATGAGCCTCCTTCTTCGAGTGAATAATTATCGCATGCTCTACAATAGATTGATAATAGCTCTGATGGAAAGTTAGCGCTTTCATTCCTAATTATTTTTTTAATTCATCTACAAAAATGAAATTTGAAAAAAATTATTTATGCTATTATTGTTGAGCTTAATTTACTTGAAAGGAGAATCCTAAAAACTTTAAAGTAGAGGAACTTGAGAGAAAATGATATGGACTCCGGCTTAAGGTAATCTGCTTTTGGAGATACTCTAACTCAAGCATGTCTTAAACTAAAATTATTAGGAAATGTATTACTTCCCCTAAAAGACACTTATTAGATTCTAGGTCCTATATTATGAAATAATTTACTCTCTCAATAAAAATTCCATTTTAATCATTTAATGACACTCTTTTTGTATTAGGGGATATCCCTATGTCTAATGTGGGAATTGGATGTGAATTCTAATAGTTAGCAGAAATTAAGGTTTTAAGAAAAGCCTTCTTTATTAAATAGACTCTAAACTCCTCCATTTTTATATTTCAATATAAATAGAATATAATTTAGTAAAAATGTTTTTAGAATATTTTTAACAACCTTTCGTGAAGCTATGTAATTAAGCAAGAGTTTCATAGTAAATCTTCTTTTTTTAATACTGCTAAAGCATCTTAATAGAATTAGTTCAAATAAATTTATCTTAATTCCACTTTCCTAATTGAATGAAATTATTTTATAAGTAATTATAGTGATAAACCTGAGCTATTTTGTAATCTGGCTTCCTCTTTTACTTATAAATGTTAGGAAAGTAGTAAATCAAATATCTTGGAAGAAAAATTAATTATTTATGTATCTGAAAATTATTCTCCTATTATTGCTCAAAATTAATTAATCTAATCTAAAATATTTTTTTTTTTCTTCTCATTATCACCTTATTCAACATTTATATTATAATTAAAAAACTCTTTCATTGCTCTTAACACTTTTAATCTAACTAAAAATGTCTTCTTAGCCTATTTAATAAATATATTTACTAAATAAAACTAATGTAATTTGAATAAAATTAATTATTTGAGGAAGAACTATCTATCGATGTGCATATCTTTTAAGAAAAATAAATTCTAAAAAATTCCAGGCTTCCACGAATAAACTAAGATAACTTATCAAAACTACAATTTTAAAAATAATCAGTTAAATATCTTTAAATACAAAATATTGGGTTTTAGTCTTGATAAATTTCTGGTTTTAAAATTATTTAAACACTTTTATATTAATAAATCATAGACCTTGTTTTTAGAAATATCTGGCGTAAAAAGCTTCTTCTTATAATAATTTTTAAACAATTATTTGCTATGATAATTTTGAACTACTTAGAAGAGTATCGGTCTTTAGTATCAGGATTGGTGAATTCTTATTGGAAAAGAGAAATATAAATTACTCAGACTGGCCTTCAAAAATTGAATTAATATTTCAAAAAAGAAAATCTTATCTAAGCAATTTTAGATGCTCAAAATAAAGAGACTATTTTGCACAAATCACTCACACCCATTACCTATGATTTTAGATAAAATAAGCCAGTTGCTTTCAACAAATTTAAATCAGTTTGATATTTAAATAGATCTTAAATCTATTTCAAATTTGAATTGCAAGAAGAAGTTAAGGAAAAATCGCTTTCAAGCCACAAGGAAAATAAATAAAAATATTTTATAATGAAATTTATTAAAAAGGAGAATAAGAATAATGTAGATGCGAAAAGCTCTTAAAAGAAGAAGTAAAAGAAGTAAAGACTCGAAAAGAAACCCTAAAACAAAAGCATGTAATGAGATCTAAGAATTATTTTTACCACTTTTATTCAATTCTTATTATTTAGTGAATTTTTTGAGAAATTTAATTTAGATTAAGGGGCAAATATAATCTCATTGCAATCTTGTCCAAAGCTTGTGATTTAGTATTCTAACTATGTTCAGTGGATCCCCCTCATTAGATTGTCGTAGTCCTTCTCGACCATATTATCCTTCAAGTCTTTCAAAGATCTAATCTATTCTACTTCTTGAATAGTCTGATATAGAGCTTCTCTTAATGTCTTCGAATTTATCTTCCTGTATACAATCTGCATAAGCTGCTCCAAGTCTCGCATCTGCTCGATAGCCAGATTCTGTATTCCTTGAATGATTTACATCTAAGTCTGCTTGGTTTGGCAGGAAAACAGAATAGAGCAATTCTATTGAAAGTCTCCTCCTCGCTCTCTTCTGCAAGTAATAGCTCTACCTCTCCACTTTTCATGCTATGAAGATATTGTTAACTTGCCAGAACTTTTTTTGAAGCCAAAGCTCTCTTCAGGAGTCAGGACCAGGACGCCAACGATCCATCATTAATTATGATCTTGAATGGTGAAAATTATGCCTTCTCTAATATTCTTTATTCCTTGTTTCTGAGCTGCTCCTTATATCTTCTCTATCTCGCTCTTATCAGCGAATATTACCAGTGATATCAAGTTCCCAATCATTTGTAGCTGATTTTCCAACCAGTATAGCCTTTCTTTTTCACTGGAGAAGGGAGTCACTTCACCACCAAGGTCTTGTCTAACTTCTGAAAATATTTCTATCTCATTATAAAAGGTCATCACTTCAAGAGTCCATATTCGCTTGAGAATGCTTTGCTAGTCTGGATCGCAAGTAGCGCTGGGCATATAAGTCTGTGCCATGAAGAGGTCAAAGATGCCACGATCTTGTTTGGCTAAACTCGTCTATTATCACAATTTCATTGTTAAGCTTCATCTCAAAGTTCTATTTCAAAGATTGTTTGACTATGTTACTAAACTTCATCACAGAGCTCTCCTAAGGTTCTTCACACCAATATCAGAAGTGTGATTCACTCACAAAATGATCAGAAATCACATCAGAAGAATCACATTTAAGATCAGAAAAATCACAAAAATAGCATGAAGGAGAGCGAATCAGAGGCAGATCAGAAAAATCACATGTGATTTTTTGTGATAGCATTCTAAATTTTGATTTGCTTAGTTTGAGTTTTAATTGCTAGGATGTGATTCCCACTCGATCATAAGCATTTTCTATATAATTTATTAGTCAATAGTAGTTCTTCTTTTTTCGGGGACCAACTTTCTTATAGAGAGATGAACTTTCAGAAAAGTACTTGGACAAAGTTTTTTACAATCAGAATAGGGAGAGCTCAGTATAACTTTGAGTAGTCATTTCTTTTAATTTTTCAGTTCATTTGCATCAGTTGTCGCGTAGTTTTTAAAAAGTTATCTTGAAGCCCCCAAAAAAAAAATTTGAGTTGGTAATTGATGTTGAAATAGTCATCATCCATCTTTGTGAGAAAAAAAAGTTTGATTCAAATGAGTCTGTTGAAGCAATTGAGTAACTTCAGTTGTCTAAGATTTTGTGAAGCAATATTTTTCATAATTTTTTTTTAGAGAGTTCGGGCTCTGTATGATTCTTATTCGACTTGATATTTGTCTCTTTCTATTTTTATGACTCTTCAAGTAAAAGAAGGCGGATCTTTTCATAATTCTGAATTTAGTGATTTGATCATTCTATAGTGTGGGATAAATTTTTTCAATAATTATGAAGTTGAGATTTTCTATTCGAATAAAAATTCCCAGACTCTAGATATCCTGCTAAAACTTACTTTGCTGAAAAATAGAGATAAATCTATTTATCATAGTGCCTCTAGTATGCTAGACTATTCTTCTCATCCTTGAAGTTGATTAAAATTTAAGTTAAGGAGCTCCCTTATGGAACTGCCTTGAAGTGATTAATCTTTAAGAAAGTTGAGAAGCTGATTTCGATTAAAATATTAATCGTGGCTCGTAAACCACACATTTAGCACTAGGCTAAGCGATAAGAATTTAAATCACACCTTTCGGTAATGATGCAGGAGGATGAACCCCGTTTAAATTTTATAGGAATTATTAGGGATAAAATCAGCCCTCTTGAAACCCTTGGCCCTACTAATGGAGAGCCAAATTATTTTATGACAATAAAATAGTACACTTACCTTTAAATGGCATTGACATCTAGATAAGTTAGTCTCCTAGTAGTCCACAGCTCCCGAACAGTGGGAAGCTTTCAATCTCGCTCTGATATCCATAATCAGTTAGGAAGTACTTTAGAGGATGATCTTTCCTGGTTAAATTAAAAATATTATTATATGAAATAAGTATTCTATTCAGACTCAAACCTCCTCTCAGATATTAAATATTCTATCTCTGGGTGTGAAATTGAAATTGGATTAAATTTTAAATTCCTCAAAAAATTCACTAATTCTAATTTATAAAATTTAGCCAATTAAGCAAAATATATTAAATTAGAAAATAAATAAATTTATCAAATTTGATTGATTTCTCAGTTTATATGATAGAATTATAAATTTTTAATCTCTTAAATTATTTTATATTGAGTTTAAGATCTAAATTTAGTAACGCTTGTGTTAATTAAACTCATTCTCTAACTCTTAAACCATTAAATGAGGCTTCCTACAAATGTTATAAGTCATATAAAAGCTAAGTTAGAGATCTCTTACAGTTCATATATCTTTTGAGCGATTTTCAAGTTTTCTCTCTCTATTCTTTCAAGTTCCAACTTTCTTTTAAAATAAAAGACCTTAGACGATAAAACAAAGTAATTTTCTCAAAATTGTAAATTGTCTAGAAAGAATAAGAGAGAAAGAAAAATTAAATTTCTAATTAGAATTAATATTCGAGAAATCAACATAAGATATAATTAAAAGAAAAATTCAAAATGGCAGATATTATTCACAACATTTTATCTTTATAATTCAATTTTCTCTTCTGTTTTTAAACAATAAACTGAAGATAAGACATGCAAAGAGAGGGAATGAAAGGAGTTTGGATCTTTCTGGTTTCGGAATGACAGAGCTGCCAGCAGATATCTTGTAACTGACGATGCTTGAAGTCTTAAACATTTCAAATAACAAGCTCACTTCCTTGAGGAAGGTTGAATCCCTTCCAAATCTCAGAGTAGTAGATGCAAGCAATAACAACATCTCACAGTTGCATTAAGAGTTACTGGACATGTATTCTCTCGATACTATTTATCTATTTGGAAACCCAATTGTCAACTCTAACCCATCTCTGGCCAAGGTAGAGAACAATGCAAACTAGATAAAGAAATGTTTCGAATCATACTTTGGCGTAGCATCTTCTGGCTCCTCCCTAGGCTCAGTGGCAAGTGGACTCGGTTCCATGAATCTAGGGGGCAATTCTTCTCAAATAAATGCATTAGGTGGAAATATGGGAGGAGGAGTAGTCGCCTCTCCTTTTGGAGGCGTTCCATCAGTGGCTTCAAATTCATTAGGCGGAGGATATGGAACTGCATCTTCAGCTTCTATAGGCGGTGGATATAAAGCAGCAGGTTCAGTAGGAGGAGGATCTTCTAATGTTGGTGCTTTCTTGCAGAATGATATTAATATCAACGACCCAGCTAGCTTAAGAAAGCGCATTGCAGAGTTAGAATAAGAGAACAAGAGCTTGAAAGAGAACTCTGGTAAACCAGCAGGGCAAGCATTCAATACTATGGGAAGACCTGGAACTTAAGATAAGGACTGGATGAATTTCGGAAGTGCTCCATTAGAAAGGCCCACAACAGCTAGTACATCAAATCAACAGCTGAGATAAGTCTAGGAGGAACTTAAAGTCGAATAGAAAGAAAAGAAAAGGCTAATGGGAGAGATTGAAAATTTAAAGAGGGATCTTCAAAAATCAAACTTTTCTGCCTTCACCTCCACGGCTGCTCAGGTAACCGTTTCATCCGGTAGGTTACCTCCTGTTGCAGGAATTAGAGAGATAAGTATGGACGATATCGAGATCGGGGAGTAAATCGGCCAAGGTGGATTTTCAGTCATTCATAAAGGTACTTTAAATGGAACTCCTGTAGCTATCAAAAAGATATTTGATCCAAGACTCACTGACGAGCTCCTCTCAGAGATCTATAATGAGATAGTTATGCAAAGTATCTTGAGGCATCCCAATGTCACTCTTATAATGGGAGTGATACCTAAGATCCCAAATATCGTTATAGTGTTCGAGCATATGGTACACGGGTCCCTCTACAATATTTTGCACGTCAAGAAATCCCAGATTGCAATCAGCTTGGAGGAAAGAATAAGAATTGCAAGAGATGCCGCTAGGACATTCTTCTATATGCATGAACTCGGAATTGTTCATCGTGATCTAAAGAGCCATAACATTTTGGTAGATGAGCACTTAAACATTAAGATATGCGACTTTGGCCTTGCCAGGTTTAAGGTAACCACTATGCTTTTTCAATTCTCTATAGGCTGACTTAGGAAAAGGAACTATGCAGTTTTCAGGAACCCCAGCTTACATGGCTCCCGAACTTTTCTAAAAGCGTATGTATGATGAGACCGTGGATGTCTTCGCATTTGGAGCTCTTTTATGGGAGCTCGTTGCAAGAGAAGTTCCCTACGATGGGCTTGATGTTTAGGACATCAGGGCAAAAGTAGAGAGAGATGAGCCTCTTAAAATTCCCTATGGAACTAACCAGCATATTGGGCAGCTAATTCATGAATGCAGAAGCTTAAATCCATCTGATAGACCTAGTTTTGGCAGAATTCTGGAGGTTCTCAACGCGTTCGTACCTAAATGAGCAATTACTGTCGTGATTTATCTTCAAAATGTGAAATATAACATTTATTACTCAAAGAATGTTCATTAAATGAGTCATCAAAGGTAAAGAAATATCCTAAATTAGAGTGTAAAAATTCAATATCATTAATTATTTTTAAGCTCATGCTATCAGATCATTAAAAGAAAACCATCACAATTTTAAGCACAAAAATTACGACTTCTATCATACCACAAGTCTAAGTCGAGCTTTAAATTTAATAAAATAGAGATAGTTTGAAATTCATTTAAATTGAGTTTACGATAGATTAAAATATTTGAAGGAACTTATCCTTGCTACTAAATTAAGATTTGTAAATTATTTTTTTGAATCAATGATGACAGCTGCTGATACCCTTGGTGTAATTTATAAAATTTTAATTTTAATCCCCTATTTTTAATTCATGAAGATGTGGCCTTTGATAAGGTTATTCACAAGATATTTATAACTTTCCAAGGCCTCTTGACTTCGAATCTTTTTAGGGGCGTTGCTAAATTATAGAAAGATTCTTAGAACTAAATTTTCCTTTTCCTAAGATATTGTTATTCGTTTTGCAAGAAGTTTGTTTTCTCAAGCACGTAAACCTACCTTTGATTTAAAGTTTTGTCTCCTAAAATAATATACATTTGGAAAAAATTTTAGGAGAAGCAGATTAAGTGTTTGATAAAGTGTTTTGTGACAAAATCTTCTAAGAACTACCAAGTTATATAGAAATAATGCAAATAAAGAGAGGGGTATACATAATCTTCAAAAGATTAAAGCAGAGCCAATTTATCTAGAAATAGGAGTTTATCTAAAAAAAGGTAAAGCTCAAGTAAAAGCATCAACAAAGAGCAAGGATAAATGAGGAGGGAGTAAAGTAGAAAGATTAAAACAGAGACTTCATGCAAAAGAAAATAGATGAATAGAGCTCAAACTCCTAAGAGACCTCAAAAGGGTAAATTTAAAGGAAATCCGCATTTAGTTTTTAAAAAGTACTCAAGATATTAATTTATTTATTCTAATTTTCTTTCTTTTTTTAGTAATCATGCTTTTAATTATCATATGATTTAACATATAAAAGTTTGAGTTTTAGCATTTGATTATTTTTAAGTTTAAATTGATTTTTAGGATTGAAATAAAACCTTCTAGAATGCTTTTCAATTGATCATTTTTATATTCGTAAATAGAAATAGAAACACATGTTGTTATATTTTAAAAGGTAAATGCTTCATTAAATTTTAATACTCTTTAAACTATTTCATTTAACTTAAACAAATATAAAAGGAGTAATCAGCTTATAGAGCACCAACTTATGCTAGAAAAGAAATGCTCAACATTGAATAGGTGAAAGTCTAAAATGATAAAGCCAAAATCTCTTTAACTTAATCACTTGAGAAAATTGCTGAAGGACTCAAGCCTACATAAGAGCATATGAATCAAGTTGAGGATCTCTTTTATATGCTCAAGAACATCATTTTTTGAAAGGATTTGTATCTTACATAATTATTCATTGAGCAAAGGGAAAGAGCAAATTCATCCACATTGTGTGAGCTTCATCTTTACCTATTTGTTAATAATTTTTATTATATTTTTACGGCTCCTACAGAAGTGGGTTGATCGTGCAAAGTCACTCTTTATTAAATAAACTAATGTAAATCTTTTATAGATCAATATAATGGATTTAATCAATTATAAATTTATTTTTAGGGCTTAAAAAATTTCAAAACTTATAGAATTAAAAAAATTCTAGTTTACCAATTCATTAGTAATATAATTTGAGATAATATAATATTTAATATCCCAAGGGAAGAATAATTTAAGAGTTATTAGAGTATCAAAAAATTTAATTTATTTTAGACAATCCATGGCTGATAGGACTATGGCAAAAGTGTAAATTTATATTAAAAATAGAAATATTATGATAAATTCAATTAAATCATGATTTAGAGAATTATAACTTCTTTATGAATACCACAATAATCCTTAAATTTTAATTAAGTTACTCAGACATGGACATGACTCTTTTAATAGATGATCTAGACTGCAACCATAAAGAAATCTTAGAGCGAATAATATTTTATAGAGCAATAAATATAGCTGAGAATTTAATAAAAAAGAGAATTAAATTAGACATTAAATTAAAATGGAATAAATCAGTGGCAGTTGAAGTGTATCCAATTTAAATAATTATTAGACCATTCGATTCAGCATCAAATTTT
>JAJKFJ010015128.1:0-41520 GCA_027382625.1 Tetmemena sp. SeJ-2015 | reverse complement strand
TTTATTGCTTTGTGTGCATGAACGTTCTAAGGGAACCGTCTGTGACCAACACTCAATGCTAGGATGCTTGCTGTGCTCTCTGCTTCGCCAAGTATCTACATGGAGTTAAGAGCAGGAATGAGAAGGCCTACAATGATGATGCAAATGGTTCGCAGCAGCTGGAGTAAATAATGTAAGTTGTGCTTTATAACGTCAATATCTAATCTGCTAACTTGAAAAAGTGTTTGCACTTCAAGAGGAATTGTAATCAATTTAAGTATCTCAGTTTTGAGTTTCTGATTAGATATTGACAGAATTGTAATTCGAAGAAATACTAAGATGTGCTGATTTTTATGGTTGACGATGCTTAATCTTATTTGATAGTTGTCTGCAGTGCGCAAAGCCCTTTGATCTTACTCAAGAGCAGTTGTAAATTGTAATGGAGGCGGAAAAGCATGAGAACTAAAGAAGGAGTGAGGAGAGAGCAAAGAGACACGAAGAATAGAAGGTAAGATTGCAGCCAATTTTGATCAATTATTTCTATAGAGCAAGATGGAGGAAGAAAAGAAGGCGAAGGAAGTCTCTATTTAACAGCAAATGCCACAGCAGCAGCAGTAGTAAGTAGCTCGTGCGGCAAATTTGTTCTAGCCTCCTCCTTTGGCTGGCTTTTAGATACAAGGGAATCCATTCTTTAGCAATCCCATCCAAAACCCTCCTCCTCCCATTTTTGCGGCGACATAGAATAACTCCTCCATCTTTCCGACTTAAAATCCGTTTGCTCCTATTAATAATAACCCTGTTTAAAGGCCAGCTGTCTAGCAATCTGTAGTGTAACCACAGATACAGTAATTGCAACAGTAACAACTGCCACAGACTTTAGCAAGCTAAGCTTAATCGAGTGAAGTCTTTGATTGTTTTGGTTGCGATCAAAACAATCTGAGCCATGATGCTTTCGTTTAGCATGTTCTCAGCACACACCCAAAAGGCATGCAAGTTTCATGTGGAATATGCGTGGCCAGAGGAGGTGATCCCTTCTACTAATCTATCGACCTCCCAGGACATGTCTATATGAGGCACTCCAAGAATCCCAACTACAAACCAGGCCAATGAAATGAAGGGAAACTAAGGAAAGTTTAATTTAAGAATATGTAAATTTCCTTTAGAGTTGGCAGCAAATAGATTTCTTTAATTCTTTCAAGATAATTACTCGAATGAGATAGTCTTCTTTTACATTTTTAAGTAAATTTTAGAATGACTTATATAATCGCATTTTATTGATATCAGAATACTTGCACTATATAACTTTACTCAAGTCATCACTATAATTTATTATTGTTAAGGTTTGCTTCTAGCTGAGCCTACTGATATATATTGCTGGGTGTGTTCTGAGATATCATGTTCCCTATTTACCTGAGGCCAGCGCCTCTCGTACTACTACTTCCTTTCTTTCCTGTGGGAAGCGGAGCTTTACTCACAGCATTTAAAAATTAAAATATTTTTAAACCCGCAAAATTAAAATACCTTAAATAGAGTTGGTCAAAAAATAAATTTAACCTGACTAAGAAGCTATGAATTTACATTTATTTAAAGCATGATTTTAAGGATTCTAATTCTATGAGGTGGGGTTGAATCTCTCCTTGACAATTTGAGGCATCTCCATGAAGTTTGACTTACCCTGGTACTCCATACCACCAGTGGTGGTCATCCCACCTCCCATTATCTTCCCTTAAGAGTTATTAAGCTTTAGACTTGTCATAGATTAAATGAGAGAGTTTGATTGCTGCTAAAGTTAAAACTGTTATTGCTACTTGTTTGATGCACTATTCCTGTGGCTGGTTTGAGAATTGAATTAGTCCTAGTTCTATATTTGAGACTACCTCTATTACGAGCCTTGTTTACTTAGTTAGTTTGAGTAAGCGATCTAGCCAGTGGAGTGATTAAGTTCCCTGTCTCTATCTCGAGAATGAGCTGAGTTGGACTTCTTTCTGAGTCTTACTAGACTTGCAGAAGTAGTCTTGCTCACCACTTCACTAGTTCTGGTGTAGTTGGTGCTTAATTTTCCAAGCTGATGCTGGGATTGATTATTGATACTCTGATTCTTGGAAGTATTGAGGATGAGAGAGCTTTCCCTCTTTTGGTTATTGGTTTACTAAGTGATGTCAAGTTGAGAGTTGTTCACATTTTAGGTTTGGAGGAGGGCAGCTGCTTGCTATGATGAGGATGGGTATTTGAGAGCCATGGGTTTATCATTCACTCGATGTGCCATTGGATAAATGTGAAACATATCTTGAATAAAATCTTGAATAGATTCATCATCCTGATCTTTCCATACAGCTGAGCATCAAGGAAGTAATTCAAGGGCCTGTCTTCTTCAAAGAACTGACGATAGTAGAGGTAATCTATGCAGGGGAAGATCCTTTTGAAGCTGCCCTTGCGCTTTGCCTCCTCCTCAGCATCTTTGTAGACTATCTTTTCCTCCTTTGTAAACTCTGAGGGAAGCTTCGGAGTAGGAAAGTTTTAAGAAGACTTAAAAAAATGAAATGAATATCTCAATAAGAGGATAACTTTTTGGAGTAGCCACCACCAGTAGCTCTTCTAGAATTATTCTTAGAGCTGGCGAATGCAGAGCCATCAGATTAAATAAAGAAACATTTTATGGCGTTTGATTGCCCTCCATAGGTTGCTGTGTACTGGATGCCCATCTTCTTCTAGTTTGAGGTATCCCCTGCAATTCTCTCGTCCATGTGGATCATGCCTGCCAAGTTGAACAAGTCTGCAATCAGGTTACTCTTTATCTTCTAGTCCAGAGGAGAGTCGCAGTTTAAACTCGGACTGAGGTTTACTTCAAGCAACCAGGGCTCCATCTAGTCATCGATCAGCACGTCAAAGCCCAGCAGCTCAAAACAGTTGTTATTGTATGGGACAAACATCTCAGTTGCATTGTTTATCACGTTCTCTCCAGCTATGATAGTCTTAAAGTTTAAAGATGATTAAGTAAAAGGAATTAAGTCTTGAGAACGATGTCATCAATCTTCTTGAAGATAGTGTCGTGGTCGATACCAAGAGCTTAGAACTTGCGTCTTAGAGCAGTTATGGACCACTTGCTGCCCTAATCATCCTAGTTGGCATCTGTATTGTTTATGAAGTTAGCATTGTATTTGTTCAGACTGTAAAAATATAATCTTTGTGAGATAATTGATTGTAATTAGTGAGGTGGACATAGCGAGACTGTTTCTTGTTGGTTTAAGTATATTTGACTGTGGCGAAACGAGTAAGCCCCTCATCATAGACTTTAATTATAAATTTAATTTGATAATGACGTATACTCTGAGAGGGTTGATTGAGGTGATAGCAACGTAGATCCTGAGATCAAACTTGTAATCATCGATCAGTAAGGGATTCGCAATATACTAACTGGCTATCATGCTTTGCTTAGGAGGGATCTCAGATACGTTATTAGTCAAAAAGATTCCTTTTCCCTAACTGCTTGAGGAAGGCTTCACAATCCACTGCTTTTACGGATCAGCTTGCATTGCTTCCTGTAACTCCTGCAGCTCATTAGGCAAAATAAAGGTTAAACATTAAATTGGATAGAAGTTTTTTACATTTCAAGATTGTAAATTCTCTTTAATATTTCAAAAAATTTTGTAAATTAAAGGTCAAAGGTACGAAACCGTAGTGCTTTGCGCCATGAATTTCCCTCATCCTTGCGAGCAGTCGGTACATGCAGTCCTTGCGAGTAATCTCTGTAGATTTTGGAAAGTGGTTTACCTTCTGGTAGCGAGTCAAGGATTGGTAGACTTGAGATTTGATGTTCGAGCAGGCCCACATTACTGTGAATTCTTACTCTCGTTTAGTAGCCTCTCTCAGTCCGTTATCTTCGCAGAGAGATCTTATCAGCCTGGCCTCAACTCCATTATACATTTTAAAGTACAGGCCTCTGTCGGCGGGCTTATATGGTCTGATGCTATTCGAAATTTCAATAAGCATTTAAAAACTGTCTTTTATAATTAGAATTGGAGATAATGTGGTCGATATAGGGGCGAAAGCACAGATATTTTTTGAAAATTCTGTTCTCAACTGCCTTTGGCTATCTCAACACTTGATCTATAACTTCATTCTCATCTTTCCCTTCTGCTTATTCTTTGTTATCATTCCAAAAATAATACACAAATTGTAATGAGTGTATCATTATGACCTTTGTTTATTTACTTTTAGAAGCTTTAATAACTGGCCTGGAAGTTGCTCTAACAATTTAAAAGTGCAAAATATGAAACTCTAAGAGGGGACTCTCTAGCTGTTGGCTTGGCTTTGATCTTAAGTATTTGCTTTATTATGTGGTTCCTGATTAAACACTTGCTGAGAGGGCTGTGTAGTGAGCTCCTTCTCTTCCTCTATCTCATGCATTTACTCGCTGCCTCCAAGACTGATGCCCCTAGTTGGATTTCCATTATTACTACTGCTGTAATGCTGAGCAGGGTACTAAAAGATGTTATCATTGCTGGTTTTGGCTTTTGGTGGTTGCTGCCCACCTGCAACACTCATCTGAGCTTGAAAATTGGACTGCTGCTGTTTCATAAATTGAGTATCAGCAACCTGGCCTCTGCTCTGGTTTGAATTAATAATGCTCAGATTTAATGCTTTCTTATCCGAGCTGGTTACTGAGGCAATTGATCGATTATCTGCTGCACTCATCCCCTCTTGCTTTGTCTCACTAGTTAATAATAGTGACTATATATAAACGATATAGTGATGGGAGGATTGAACTTCCTAGGCCCTTGATAGGCTGATTAGTCGCTGTTGAGAATATTGATTATGTCGTCTAATTCATCGTCCATTTTAGAATCACGCAAATTTAAATCACAATAACTCAATCCAGCTTTTACTACAAACATCCTCTCAACATTAATTTTCAATCTTCATCCACTAGCAAATTTTTTTATATATTTTCACTGAGAGTTAAGAATCTGATGAAAGTGCAAGCCAGCAGCAGTAAGATAATCACTCACATTTGAGGGACCCAATGAGAGAGATGAGTTAAGATAGATGGTGAATATATCCTAGCTAGTCAAATTATAATTTATAATATTATAAATTAGATCAGAACACAACTCCCAAAAACACTTAAATGGGAAACACAGATTCAAGAAAAGCTTATTAATCACTTCCTTACTCTTTAATACAATTTTATGAAAAGCTTTCAAGAAGGGCTCCATAGTATGCACTCTACAGCACATGCACCTCAACGCGGGCGATGAAGTCCACGGTGAGGTCCAGTACAAGTTGCTCAAGGACTTCCCGGGAGAACACCTCACCGTGGAGCTTGTGGGTAAGGAGAAAGTGCTCTACGATGGCAGCGACAAGAAATGCCAGCACCCGACCAAGTACCAAGGCAAGATTTACATGAAGAGAGAGCTAGTCCGCCAGAAACTCACCCTCGCCAAGTTTGAAAAGTTCCACGTTGAAGCAGGCCAGAAAAGCTTCCCGTTCTAGTTCAAGCTGCCTGCTGACATCCCTGCTAGTGTCTTCTTCATGGGCCACGTCAAAGACTCAAAGATTCAGATCACATACAAGATAGTTGCAATATGAACTTAATCATATCCATGCTTTTAGTTGCTAAAATGGAGGAGCCAATAATCAATGGCAAGAGCACCTTCAGACCTCTTATTAGTAAGAGACTAGTGATTGTCAGCGCCCCAGTTGAGAAAGTTAACTTCAACGTCTCTCTTAAAAATCAGAACGAGATGAAGTCTGCTCTCTTCTTTAAGTCAGGCACCTCCAAGGTAGATATCTCTCTTGACAAGGATGCTTACACTCCTACCGAACAAGTAAATCTTGAAGTCAGCTTCGACAACTCTGCTTGCAGCTAAGATGTCCAAAGAGCTAAGGTGAGACTCATTTTTATATCAATCCTTGCATGATTAATCATTCGTGAAGTCACTGCAGTCTCTGCAAAGGGTGTGGAGCTCAAGGATCAGTGCGTCCTCATGCAAAGAGTTTGCGAGGGAGTGGGATCTCGCTCTCTTGCCAAGAGAGTTGTTGAGCTACCCCTTAGCTAGGTTGACTTCTCCTAGGATTCAGTCCTCAAGAGTTTCAAGAAATCTTCTCCACTCTATGCTGAAGAGATGAGAGAGTGGTTGACTGCTCTCCAACCCAGTGTTAAGGGCCAGTACTTCGAATGCAAGTACTTCGCCAAGGTCACCTTCAAGCACTCTGCTTTGACCATGGGTAACAAGATTGGTGAGATTTTGATTAAAATATCCATAGAGACGTCTCATTCAAAATTTTCATCCCAATCCAAGTGTTCTATGTGAGCAACTCTTTCTAACAAGCTCCTCAAGAGCACAGATTTGAGGAAGAGGATGAAATCATGGATGCCTTTATAGCTCAGAAACTTCAGTCTGAATCTCAGTCCATGAAGCAGATGCCTCCTCCTAATCCATACCTCGCTGGAGCTGCAGTAACCACCACTACCATTTAATCTACAGTTGTGGAGCACAGCGGCTCTCAGAGCTACCCCTCCTACAGCGCCTACAATTACCAGTAGTAGCAACCAGCATTCGGTCAGCCTGTCGTCTTCGCTTCCGCATAAGAAGCTGTACCTGCTCAGAACCTCTATCCTACTCTGGATTTGCTATACAATATAAATGAATATATGGTGTATGCCTTCTTTTGAGACCTTCTCATACAAGCCTTATCAGGCCCAATCACAGCCTATTCCTCAAGCCTCAGCTCCCTAGATGTCCGGCTTTGGATAAAACTTCGCAGCTTCTCAAGCTTACTCTTAGAACTCTTACGCACAGCCTAGTTTCGGACAGCCCTCTATCAGAAAAAATGTTGATTCATACTTTTCACTTTATTAGTAATCCCTCCTACTAACCTCAGGCTCCTCAGAATCAACCTCAGGGAGGATTCCAGTAGCAGCCATAGTACCAGCCTCAGAACAATTTCTAGGCTCCTCAAGGCGTGCCAACCAACCCATACAACTACCAGTTCCAACCTCCCAAATGATTATTAATCTTAATAATAGCACTTCAATCTTCACAATTCTTACTTTACAAGTAGGTGTAGAGATAGAATGATTCTTAGAATAACTAAATATAGAAATAAAACTTTTTCTTAAACTCAAGATTAGAACTTGATTTAGCTATTTTCAAACTCAAAGAAGGGCGTAAACCTTTTGAGCTGGGTCATAGTACTGGAAAGCATCAGATATGTATAATACATATTTTATTTTAATCAACTGGTCTTTCATGGCAAGTACCTTGATACCTTTACAGGAAACTGAGAGTGACACTCTTGCTCTCGCCTGGAGCAAGACCTGAGAAGTATATCTGAATGAGGCTGTTGTTCTCAAGAGCCTGGTATTGAGAAATCACTCCACTTAACTTGAGAGTCTCAAGCTCTGCAAAGTTAACTGTAAGGCAGGCCGAGGGTCTCACTTGTAAGATTATTAAACCGAGAGAGGCGTTTTAGTTCAGGTTGTGAAGAGTGTAGTTGTAGGAGAGTAACTGCCCTTGGTTTGCAGCAGAGCCTAAGTCCGATTCTGCGAATAGCGGCTGCACTGAGAGACTCAACTGGGCAAGTGAAGAGCTCTGAGGTAGGGTGTCGTCATATTTCACTTCAATGAAGTAAGGCACTTAGAAGCTCTCACTAAGATAAAGTTAATGCTTATAAATCTAAGACTAATCTTACTTTGAATTTAGACTTGAGGAGATAGTGTCTTTCACACCCTCATCAGAAGTTAGATCCTTTTACTCTGGCTGGTAATTCTCAACTGAAATAGAGACTGAAATGGATTTTCCTGGCTGGAAACTTTGATCCATATTTAATCTACTTGATAATTAAAATATTATGAATCCGAGTTAAGAGCAGAGGTATCGAACTAGATCACCCCAACTGAGTCTAAATTAAACCAAGAGCTTCTATACACACAAAGATTTAAAGTTAAAATCTTGGCTGGAGAATTCTTGAATGTCAATTACTTGATTGTTGACTCTGAGGACGAACTCTCCTGATCCATTTATTCCTTGTATCTGTCCCAAGTAAAGCAAAATAGCTTCAAGACCCATGACTAAACCGATGGGTGAGCCATAGTACCTATATCTGAGGTTGTTGATAAGATAAATGACTCCTCTGTTGATGTTCTAAGTATACTTATCAGATTAGTTGGAACGCATCCACCCTAGGGTTGCAGCTGCTGTAGCGTCGAACTGCTTAAATATATTTCTGCTGATGTCTTGTTAGTCAGCTGTGATGACTTGATATATGCTACCGTCAGTAAGCTACTAAGTAGCCAAGAAATCCAAGTTCTAGTTCGCCTTATAAAAATTTAAGCAGAAGATGTATTCAAAGCTTATCTGTATCATTGATGTTAATGTAAATATTAGCAAGCAAGCCAATAAGTAAGGTATCAGCACCTCTGCTTTGCTTTTACTGGTTGCTGAAATTCTCTAATTTAGTGATCTCTGAACTTAGTCTTGCCACGAATTGGGCGCTGTTGTTAAATGCAGTGAGGGCGTAAATTACAAACGCCTCCACTATGTAGTCTGGGTAATAAGCAGAATAGAATAGTCTTCTAGAAGCCGCTTGAGAGGCAGGGTAAGTTTCCTAAATGGAGTTGTTTGCATTCTGTAGCACTAGCTATGTGAGCTTGTTAGCAACTGAGTTTTATCTGGTGCCTTGACCGAGAGTAGATTAGAAAGAGGTTTATAATGAAAATCTTGATTTATTGATTGAGCTTAGTTAGATTGGATTAAGAAGAGAGCAGAGAGGAAGGTATCACTCTAGCCGTTTATGAATTCACTTGCCGAACCCTAACCCTAATTCACATATTGACCCAAGAGGGAACTCAAATCACTAGCAGAACTCTTATATCCACTCAAATCGCTACCCAAGATAGTTGAGTCTACGTTGCTAGCTCTTAAAAGGAACAGACTTGCAAGGAGAGGGTTGTAGATACAGATGAAACATGAGCCAGGATTTGAAGTAATCAAAGCAACCAGAGTCTGGATTATAGCTTGGATGGTTGCTGGGTAAACTTCAGCAGTCAGTGATTGAGTTTGAGGTACCATAGATTATGGGAGGCTCACTTAGAACTCTGCAGGCTTGTTAATTAAAGTATATTAAATTCAATTCAGTATAAAGTTTGGGCCAACAAGGCCGCTTTAAGATTAGGACTGAGGAACCCCTGGGGAAATAATTTGAGTATCTTGAATGAGAGCATCAGTCACTAATTCATTGGTTATGGGGCTGATAGTACTTATAAATTATAATTTCCATACATTTTGAATTAAAAAACTATCATTAACGTACTTGCTCTGACTTGTATGTTAACACTCTTTGAAATGTTTTAGGCAGTGACTCTTAAGTAGATGACGCTCTGGTTTTAAGAAGTAACTGTAACTTGCCCGTTTGTTGAATTTGAAGCCTACTCAAAGACTGCAGTTGCTTGGCTATCGAAAGAGTATATTCTCAGAAGTTAAATTTAACTATATTTACATATTGAAAGAGTTAGCTTGAAGAGTGGCGTTGATAGGAGAGTTGAAGAAATTGTAAACGTAGATGGGAATTAGAATGCTATCGCCGACTGCCATCTGAACTGGCAGCTCAAAGTTTATGTAGAAGTCCTTGCGGTTGAGGATTAGTGATTACGAGTAGCCCATCCTTCCAAACGTGTCAAAAGCTGTTGCAGTAATTCTGAAGGAAGACATCACATCGCTTGTCTAGAACTTGCCTACTATTTCTCCATTCTTGTCAGTCAATTAAGAGGCTTGATAAAAGAGAGTCTCTGTAGTGTCGAGTCTCGAAGACTCACTGCTGAATAGACTGAAGAAATTCCTGTGAGAGTAGTAGCGAGTGTTAGTCTCAAAGTTGCACTTTAAGTACTGCTTCAAAAAGTTATAGAGCTCGAGCTCCCTCTGACTCAGAGATGAACTAGCAGACGCAGCCTCTCTGTTATTCTGCTAGTTTTGGTTTGTTTCTTACTCGGTAGTGGTGGTTTATCCCTCTGTGGGAGTAGACTAAAGTTCTTGAGAGTCTTCTGAAATAGCTGAGGCTCTAAACATTTGCACAGATGGACTAGCAAGTCATATTATGAAATATTTAATAAATCTAGCAAAGGCACCTCCTCCTGCTTTAGCAGCAGTTCTAATGTTGTAGAACCTCTATCCTCCAGCGAAGGTATAAGCCATAAGCTACTATAGTTGCCTCCTCTCACTTGCATTCATTCCATCTATCAAACCAGGCCACTCTTGTAAAACCTAGGGATAAAAGTAGCCATATCTCCATCCCTAGACTCCTAAAAGAAGAGCTAAGTTCCTATCAGAGGTGTTCTGATCAGGGGCTTTGGGTGAAAAGGATGGAGCTAGTTCTTAGAAATTTCTTTCTGAGGTTGTTGCTTAGTTGGTTTAGTTTGAGCTATTATCAGCAATTGAAACTTCATTTTGCTAGTAAATGTAATCGATGTAGGAGTAAGGAATAATTTTAAATAAAATTGCTTATTTAAAAGAGTAAGAGTTAGGTAGCTAGTTATCTCTCTTCTAGACATCATCTTCAAGATAAACCATAGTGGGTAGAGATGGAGGTTGCTGTCTTACTGATATTTAATTGAAGACAGAGTCGTCAGTCACAGTCAAAGAGATGAAGCTTCGTAGGCGAGGGTTAGCTCGGTCAAAGCCCACAGCCTACCCAGTTTCAGAATTTAAGACTCTTGCTCTTATAGTGACTTCTTCACCTGGCTTGATCAATTCATAATCTACTTAAAACAAATATTTTGAAGGTGTTGTTAGGTGAGGACCACAAGTCAACTATCAAATGGCCAGAAGGCTTTTTGAAGAACAAAATCTCTCCCTTGGGAAGGAAATACACTTCATAGAATGGGTTGGGGAGCAGATTGCGAGTGGACTGATTCTTCGCATTAAAGTCGTAGCGATCATACCATATCAGTGGATTTAGAACTCTGAAAACCGCCACCCTCAATACTCCACCATTTGTAGCGTCTAACTCCTTGTTTGCAATTTCCAAGAGATACATAAATTAGAGTCCTATATATTCAAGAGTGAGTGATAATATTGAAGATAGCTTGAGGATGAATTGAAGGTGTATTCGTTCAAGTAGAGGATCTTTTCTTTGTTGAAAACTCCCACTACATAGACCCAGTAGTCTTTTAAGAAGGAGTTAGTTCTCACTACTATCTACAAGTTCTGATCACTTTCTATCACCTTGTCCACAACTGCGAAGTTTATCTCTAGGTTTTGGATGTCTGGCTGCTTGTCCACTAGCAAGTCGTAAATTAAATTAATCTATAAAATAGTCGAAAGTAATTTGAGAATAGTTTAAGAGTAAACGACACCATTTTGAGTAAGCTGGAGATAGTATTTAGAGTCACTCTGAGGCGTGAAAGAGAAAACTCCTCTTCCCTCGCTGTAGGTGCTGAGGCCTTGCTGCAAGATATTCACGTCTTCAGTTTCTGATTAGTTGACTTTAGAGTCTATAGACTTCTCTGATTTAAATCGTAGACATGCATAATTTTATTTTGCTAATTCAACTAGAGTAGCATTTTAGATGTTGACGAAATCAGCAGTGCTAGTAAGATTTGAACTATAAACTTGGTAGTAGACTCTGTTCTCAACATCCAACACATAGTTGAAAGTCTCAGGGAAGAATTGGATGTATAGTTTCTCAGGCTGCACTATGGTCAGTGTCTAGCTGTAACCCTGGATAACCTGCTGATAGAACACAGTCACTCCCACTGTCAAGTAGTCAAGTCATCAACATAATTAAACGAAATAGATTTTCATAAGAACTTTAAAAATAAAGATAACAATTAAGATCATAGTCTATCTCATTCTAAATAGAAAAAGAATAAATTTTTTTTAAAGTGAGTAATTTTGAGGAACTTGGAAATTGATTTGGGCAGCACCAGTTACATCAGTCTGAGTAAGTGCTTATGTGAAAACCAACCCATTACCAAAATCTATCTACACTGTAAATATAATATATACACACACAAGTATTACATTTAATTTAATGTAAAGCTAGGGGCTGTCTGCTGAGTGAAGTTGTTGCTGCCTATTGAAGCAGTTGGTTTGATAAGGAGAGTGCCGTTCACCTAGTCTCCAGGTTTGTAAGCTGATTGGGCAAAAGCGATCTGGATTTAAAGTTCTTCCCTCTTGTACTCTCTTACTCGCACCACTCGAACTTACTCAGCCAAGTTGCTCCCAGATAAATAATAGCTATATTATATATGACTATAGATACTCTAAGTTGATACTCACCAGAGGGAGCGTCATCAGGAAGCAAGTAGGTCCAACTCACTGTGGAGTTGCTCATCTGAGCCCCACTCGAGTAAACTGCGTCTCCGATCGGATTTATCACAGTCATCGTCAGGTACACAAAATACCAATGATCATTCAAGGAAGCATAAATAAATGACATAAGGGTCAGAATAGCCTGAGGGGAAGCTCCTTGAAGTGAAAAAGCTAGGTGAGTAAATCTTGAAGTTCTGAGAGTAAGCGGGAGTCTTATTTAGGACATCAAATACGTAGGCTTGGACGAACATTACATCCCCTGATCTGTAGACTACTTTGTCAGTTTGAATGTGTGCAGAGAAGCGATCTGAAGTAGCAGGGATGTAAATGCAAATACATAAATTAGTAAACAGATTTATTAGAGATTACTTAATAGACAGTGTCGTTATAAGCCTTCTTGATCTACTCCAAATCTATTTCATCAGTTCACTTTAATTCAATAATGTAGTAGTTATTGAATAGTTTCCTCTGGAGTACTATAGTCAGCCCATGTTTTGGGGAACAACTCATCTTCATCATCAGAATCTGTTTCATCCAATCTTCTTGGCTTGAAAGAGCTCTGCTGCACTCGCTTGTTCTTCATGTTTCCTATAATTAAACTTTACACTCTAAAGAATACTTACTGAGCATGGTTGGGTTTTACTGTCCCTTGGGTCCACAAACAGGTGCGAGGAATGGATTCAAGCAAGTTGATAAGTCTGCTAACAGCAAGGCAGTCAGGCCAAGATGCCAAATAATTCTAGGGTTCAGTTTTGTTAAGCTAGATGACATAATCTTCACTACTTCGAGAGGTAAATGTGCTAACAAACTTTTGTAATTTATTTATTAAAAATTGGAGAGAGTAGATCTTATAACCTGAAATATTAGCGAGAGCTACTTAGTTATGACCAATTTATCTGCTAATATTTTGAGAAACCGACTATATCATATCTCACTTGCAGAGCTAAGAATAAAGGGAGTTTGGCAAAATAGATATCAGATTAGAACAATCTCACTCCTATGCAGAGTAATCCTTAAAGAACTTCATCTTTTAGAGATTTATGAGCTTCATAATCTCCAGGATATCTAATCATTATAATTAACACTCTATAAATATATAGAGTGACTATCCTTCATATCACTGAACTGAGAGAGATTTCTTGATCAAGTCCATGTTGATGTCATTGCAGAGAGCCATGCAATCTTAGAAAGCGCCTTGGTAATTGCTTTCAGCTCCCTTGCTCTCAATGTATTGCTGGATGGCGTAGATCTGCGACTCATTGCCTATCAGCTTCTTTTCAATGTCATTGAGGCGGTTATAGATGTCGCTCTGCAGAATCTAGTTCTTCTTGGTGTCGTGCTTCATAGAGTGGTAAGTCATCTGCTTCGACAGGCCAGGCTTGTAGACGGACAGGATCACCTTAATTGCAGCCAATCGCACCTTCTCCTAATCAAAGACTACTTTCAGATCGTCAGTGCGAGTGAACTTGTTCGACATCTCGTCTTCCATTTCGGCAATCTTCTCAGTAACTTGCTGCATCTCCTTCTCAATTCTTCCCTCCAGGGTCTTTATCTTCTCTAAATCGTTTTGCCTTTGCTCTAACTCCACTTTCAATCGTGCGTAGGTGTTCTCAGCGTTTTCCAACTGACCTTGCTTGAAAGCTAGATCCTCCTTCTAGTCCTTGTATTGAGCAGCAGTTGGTAGCTTGTTTTGGCGAGCCATGTTCTTCTGCATGTGCTCCAGCAGAGCAGCAATGGTATGCTGGTGAGTGGCGATCTGCTGTTCATAGGTCGTCTTCTCTTCCTCGAAGGAGTTCATGAACTCGTTGATTTCCTTCTCCTTCTGGTACAGGATCTCATACTTCTGGGCCTCGTTGTCGTCGCTCTTCTTCTCCTAGAGGTCTTGCTCGATCTCCTTGATGTTCCTCTGGTAGGTTTCAATCATGCGTCGGATGTCACTCACGTCCTTCTCAGCTTACTTGATCTCAGCATTGTCTTGCTTAATGCGGTTAAGCAGTCTCTATCTTGCTTCGTCGAAGGGCAAGTTCAACTCGTTGGTTTGAAGCTCGAGATCCTCCTTGCGCTTGAGCAGGTTGTTCCTCTCTTCCTTCAAGTGCTGAGCTCTTTACTTCAAGTTGTCCTACTTGAGGCGGGTCTCAGCTTGAGTGAGTCTTGCAGAGGTCTCTTCCAACTCTTGTCTACTCTGGTTAATCTCCTGCTGTAGACGAGCATTCTCCTCCTTGAGCTTCTCGTACTCGTTACGCTGCTCAGGGTCGAGGTCATTGAGTCTACTCTCATTGGCGTAGTTGATCTCTTGTATTTGCTGCTCGATGCGCTGGATCTCATTCTCCATGTCTCTCTTCTCAGAGAACAGATTATCTAGGTGAGCTCTCTGCTTGTCGTTTTAGTTCTTGATGTGCATGTAGAGAGCCTCAATATCTTCAGGCTTGGTGTCGCTGCGGTATTTGTCGAGAGCCAGGTTATAGTCAGCGAGTTCTCCTTCGTACTTGCGGACGTCCTTGATAAGGGTCTCGTACTTCTTCTCGAGGGTGAGGTAAGTGGAGTTGTCTCTGTTGATGTCCTCTACCTCCTGCTTCATCTTGTTGATCTCGTTCATGATCTCGGTGTTCTTCTGCTTTAGCAGGTTCATGTAGTAACTCCTGTCGTAGATCTGTCTACCAGGTCCTTGAGCGGCTGTCTTCAGCACTCCTCCCACTCCATGATGAACAAGAAACAAAGCAACTAATTATTCCATGATTGGTAATGGGCCTCTCTACGACCTTGACTTGAGTGTTCTGGCCTACTCCTGAGAAGTTGGCTTCCCTCTTGGCTGCAGTAGTCATGCGAGCAGCTGTAGTCATTCTGTTAGCGCCTCCCATTTGCATGCGCTGGGCAGTTCCCAATCTATCCATATTATTCTTTCCTTGCAAAGTTTATTCAAACCTATTACTCCCAAATCAAAACACACTCAAACACATATATACGCATTCACTTCATTATAACTTTATCTCTTTGGCAATATTTTTTGAATTTAAATTATAAAATTTTCCATGTTTCCTAATTCTCAAACTCACATATCGTAAAATTGCTTCATCGAAGGCGAACTATAATGTTTATTTGAAATATGCCCTTTGACAGAAGTAGTAAGGATCTGTGAGGTAGGCTTACTTTTCTTCGCCCCTGATAATTTATATTTGTTTCCTCTTCTTCATTTCAGATAGCTTTTCTTAAAACAAAACAAAAAATATAACATATTTATAATTTGTGTTCTTGAATAATCTGAGAGATGAAGGTGAGGATATAAACAGACTTTTTTATTAAGTGAAAGCTTTTTAATTATAAATTATACTATCACTCAATAAAAAATAAGAATTAAACCATTATATTCAAATTGTTATTTGTCAATAAGAGTGTGTCCTAGTAAATTCCTACAATCACTTTTGCAAACAAATCAAATAATGGAACCAGTCTCGCCCAAACATCAGCCACCTGCCATACTAACATAACCTTAAACAGCTCAAAAGAGGCCCCCTGGTATCCCACTCGGCCGCAGAATCGCCAGTCTATAATATTCTTAATCACCAGTTATTATAATATTCATGAGTCCTGAGAAAATGAGCAACCCATAGAGCGATTCTCCAAATCAGACTATGATAGAGTTAACGACAGAGCGCGAGGATATCGGGTTTGAGGGAGCCAGTGACTTCCCAGAAGATAATTTAATTCTCTAGAGCAGTAATAACAAAGAAAGTAACTTACTCACCACCAGTCATCAACATTTGAATTCAGAAGGTTAGAATCCTCTGTTGAAAGGAACTCAAAATTCTCAGACCAAACAAACTGGCTAGTCTAGTTTTCAATTGGCGCTTCAGAACATAAAATCTGAACACAAATATTTGAGATATGATTAAAGTTAATTAATTGATCTGAGCAGGAGTTGGTGATTCCCCACAATTCTATTATCGAGCAGAAGTTGCTGGAGTTTTAGTAAAAATAGCAAATATTTCCCCACACGCACTCTCAAAGCAACTAACTGGCTAACAGCTAAATAGGAGATTAAGATTATAGAAAAGGTTCTATCTAACCTTATATGGCGCAAAGAGAGCACAACCAAATGAGTGGAAGCTTAGAAAGAGTGAGAGAGCAACTTAACTCCGGAGTCATGGCTCTCAAATAATCTTATTAGACTGTTAACCATAGGGGTTTAAATTTTAGTTTGTCCATAGGAGATAATTGTCCTTGAGTAGTGACTTGAGCGTAATCCCAGAAAATCCAAAAGCCAACATCCCCAAGCCACCTTAACCTCAGAATAAGTAGGTTTCTCAATCTATCTCCAATTTCCTACCTAAGCTACAGTTCTCAAATTCTCAGACACCTCCATAATCGTATATTGTTCATCATTTTTTCCTCCAAAGGTGAGTGGGGGAGGTTCTGTAAATATTTTCTTGAATAAAAAGTTTCCAAGTGGAGACTCCTAAAACCTTTCCCACTAGAGTGAAGAGGAGCTTTTGCGCACTTAACTCCGTTCTTCTTCCTAAGAGCAACCATTAACATATAACTTCATTTTTTTTC
The DNA here is from genome assembly GCA_027382625.1 of Tetmemena sp. SeJ-2015. Classification (NCBI taxonomy): domain Eukaryota; phylum Ciliophora; class Spirotrichea; order Sporadotrichida; family Oxytrichidae; genus Tetmemena; species Tetmemena sp. SeJ-2015. The sequence goes on along the minus strand of JAJKFJ010015128.1, from coordinate 24,679 downwards.
ATCTTAGTTACGTTGGTATATTTTAAATTGGGGTAGTCAGATTTCGTAGGAGTAGAAAGGGATCACGTTCGCAATAAGAAGATGTAGAGGATGCAAAATGTGCTTTAACTTAGGTCATCCAGCCAGCCTAAAATGGCTCAGGTAGCTGACCAGCTCATGCTCGCTCACTCTAAATAAAATCCAAACTCTTCAACTGCGCCAATAATAATTTATCATCATAATAAATTCGTTCTTTCATTTATTATGCGCAAAATGACTAAGCCAGAACAAGCATAGAGAATTTAAAAAAGCTAGATACTACTATCCAATCAACCACATCCTCATCATAGCTCCATCAACAACAGAATTCTTAGGGCTCCAAGTTTCAAAGCATAGCAACTAAAGCTCAAACTGTTTCTACGTTTGCAAAATAGTTCCAGAGAGTACAGGGACAGAAGCAAGAATAAAATTTAAAAACGCTTGCTCCTTAATAATAGAACGCAAAAGATATAATAGTAAGTGAGAGTGTCAGTTATAATCACTATGAAAGCGATTTGGATATAAATGGCTTTCCCAAAAATAATAATGATAATAATGCTAATAAGTAGAAAACAGATTTTCCTAATTAGAAAAGTGAAGCCGTAAATAAAAAGAGCTCCTCTGATAAACTGCAAGTCTTAACTCAAGGTGAGTAAATTATAGCTTAATAAAATAGTACTGTTGCTTCCTAACCTGTTCTAAACAAGGGGAAGCAATTGCTAACTTCAATAAAAGCAGTATCAGCCATTAGTGCTTTTAAAAATGCCAAGGCTCTTCACATTCCAGAGGAGTAAATTTCCCAAAAGCCTGATGGAAAGCTCAGAGTTAGAGAACAGGATGCGATTAGAGCAGATAATAACTCTAAGCTCAGTAACCATGATTTTACCTCAGGTAGGAATACTAAAAGAGATATCTCAATTGTCAATTATGATCTTTTCTTTTAGAGATACTGAGAGAACTCAACACCAAAACTCAGATAATATATAAGTATGACTACTATTCTTCGTCATTAATGAGTTGTTTAAGATTTGCATGTGCTCTAAGATTATAGCAAAGTTTTTAAAAAAGAAGAATAGAAACCCTCACTGCTGTAAGAAAACATAGTAAAAAAGCAAGTCTCTAATCCCTCTGAAAATTAAACGACTTAGCTTCCGAGTAAGTATGGCTTAACCGAGTCGAAGTCAATCGAGCCCTCTAACTTTAACGTGCAAATAAAGAATCTATCAGTTAAGAGCCACAGCTCAAACTACAAAGGACTGTTCACTGGAAGTTTCGTAGATTCAAGTCATTTATTAAGAGATAAGAGTTAAATTTAAAGTTAGGTTAGTTTCAAGTCCAAAGGTAGGGAAAGTGGTGAAAAAGACTGGCTAGGTTTTGAAGAGCAAGCAATTCAAACTTATCGATGGAGTAACTCTATATCATTTAACTATTCTATCTTATAATCTCTGGATGGAATGAGACCGAAGCCGCTGTTTGCCTCTATGGTGGAGCCAATACAGCACCTATCGAAAGAGAGGAGACAGCTCTCATCTGATTAGGAGAATAACAGTGAGTCAAAGTAAGCACAGAAGAATAAGATATATCTCTAAAAGCTCTACCTCAGAAAAGACCACAAAGGCTTATATCATAGAATATCTCTTATAACTTTATAATAAAGGAGGTGAGAGGAAAGAATCAAACAGCAGAAGTCCAAGTGAAGTAGTAATATCAGCTTAGAAAAAGTCTAGCCCTTAGAATAATGCTCAAACCAAATCTAACTCTAGGATATCTATCTTTCAATTTAGAGTTTATTATAGGTCTAAAGAGAGATCATCTCAGAAAAAATTCAAACAAATCATAGTATAAGAGACAACGCCCAAGAATATTTCCATCAAGTCTAAGTACAAAAATAAGATCAAGAATAACGGCAGTCAGAAGAGTATTACTAGTAACACTGAATCAGTATTTTCATAAATCTACAGTTAATCTTAGAAGGGTTAAACCGCAACTTCCCTCCAGATGAACTCTCATCAGGGATTCAGTTCTACTACTACTCATGGAAAGAACTCTTCAATTCAACTATTGAAACAGAGATCAGTAGCTTCAGAAAGTTAGGGCTAGAAGCAAGAGTACTACTCCTAAAGTGTACTAGTGCCCGATGAACCATAGCTAATTCAAAATGCCAAGCAGAGAGATAATCATCGTAGACTTAGAAGCAGGAAAATCATTACCGAAGCAAGAGATCTCTCTAATAAAAGCCAGAACTAAAGTGACATGACTGGCACACCACAGATCGAGGAGATATATTCATCCCCTAGTGCGCCAGGTTAACTGAGTTATGGAGGCGGCTTTTATCGGGTACAGCCCTCGTCAAAGCACGAATTCAAATTGAGTTTGGTCTCCATGAGTCAAAAAAATTAGCAGGATGCGGTTTCGAACTTTGATAATTATAGACCCACCTCTAGTAATCACAACTACAGCCTTATGAATGAGTAAATCACGAATAATACGAATGGCACTGCTCCACACTTAATAGTGCGACCTTAGCTTGTGGAAACAAGATCAGTTATTGAACCATATCAGAACTATTTCAGCCAAAATATTCAGAAGGATTTGAATTTGAAAGCAAAGCTGTCTTTAATTTAGAGTAGAGACCTATCAGAGAATTCTAGCCTCAGCAAAGAGAACGACTCTGCTTTGAAGATAAAGCTCTCTCAAAAGAGCTTTATGGGAAGAAACTCTAAGTTTGCTGTAGATGATAAACTGTTCAAGACTCCACAGAATCAGGCTATAAAGAATCCCACTTTCATTTTCTCCTCCACCACAAATTGTTATTATCCTTACTTAATTGATAAATGAGGAACAGAAAGGACTTAAGAATTTAAATTTGAAGTTCAAGATCGGAAGATAGGCAAGTGACTACTCTCCAATAGAGAACTAACAAAGATAGAGCAACTCAATTTTGTTTATATATAGCATTTTTATTAATTCATTCAAATTTTCTAGACTTAAAATGCGAGTAGCTCTTTCCTGGGATAAAGAAATCAGAGATCCTCAGGAGTTGACTTTAAAAATTAAGCACAAAAGTTCCACGGCAGTCAATCGACCAATTAGCGGCTTGAGAAAGTGTTAAATAAGATCTTGCAAAAGAAGCTTTCAGAAAACAAAATGACAGAAGGAGAGAGAGCATGATAGACGGCAAGAGCGAATGTGAAATACCTAATTTGACTAGATATCAAATAATCTTAGCAATGATAACCAGTAATAATAACTTTACCTTATGGAATTTTCCCCTAATTTTAATTTATAACTTAACTCTCTTTGATACAAATTCGTTTTCACTATCCTGTCTCATTCTAATTCATCTAAATAAGTGAATCGATATGGGAGGGAACATAAAGTTGAAAGTAGTATGCTCAGTTGAGCAATAATAATAAAGTAACTGCGAGGGTGAAATTGAATTAATTTGATTATTGCATCAAAGTGAGTGCGAGGGAGTGAGATAGGAGTAATTACGAGATAGTGTCAGCATTTAACAAAAATGAGCAATAATTTAATAAATTAGTTCGCAAGTGCTGTGGTAATGGCGACAATTATGGAAGACGATTATTACGTGGATGAGGAGGGAGTAGACCCCTTCAAATCCTATTCCACAAGAGAGCTGCACCCCATACTCTACCTCACACTCAACGCCTCCTTCAACTTCTTCAAGATATTCATACTCATATCTGTTATATAAACTTCAATGCGTTGAGTCTACATTTGAAAGTGTGTGAGTATATTGTGAGTTTACTACTTGGGTAAGTGATGGAAGGTATATTGGAGTATATAAGTATAAATATTTTTCGTGCATTTCAAAATAGAAACAAAAATGCTGATTTGGATATCCAACCAGCAGATTACTTTCACTTCATTAAACACTTTTGCCACTTATCACTAAGTATCTAATTATGCAAAAAATGCTAAGGAGTATTTAGAAATGTTCGAATTCTTCTAAAAGGACTTTATAGCGTCTCTAAACTAGTTAGCATGAATATAATGGTGTATTCAGTATGAAATCTCAACACTAAAATAGTGAAACTCAAAAGAAGCTTCTTATTCAAATTTCATTCTACTCAATTCGCACCTAAAGCATGTTTATACTCCAATTTTACCTATATTCTTCAAATTTACAATGGCTTTCTTACAATAATCGTATAGTTTATCACTGCTTCTGGCGCGGGAAGACGAACCAAGCAGCGAGGGGAAGGCGAGGCAATCAATCAGCTGCAGATCGTATAAGCATAATGGAGAGCCTCTTTAATTTGTATAAACTATCTGCAACTTATAATTAACTCTTTTCCACAGGAGATTTTCAAAAAGACATGCTAAAAAGTAGCACTTAGCATTATTCCTTACTATACTTTATTAATGCTCACGATGAAGAACACGATCTTCAATACGAAGATCTAGCACATCGAGCATGTACCAAAGAGGAGAGGGAATAAATAGTCCACTACACATAGTGCACAAGCAGGATAAAAAGACTCTACATCGGGGGCAAGCGATACCCAAAGCTCCACTATAGGTAAGTCAATCATGAAACCAGCAATTGCTTGAAAGAGCATTTTCAAATTCTCTCAATATAAGTTTCAATAATTTTCTCTGCTCTAATCTAAGTCAAAGCAAGTTTTCTCACAATATATGCTTTGTAGAGTCCTCTTCGTAAAGTAAGGCTGACAGGAGAGTAACGTTCAACGACGCCCCTGAAATATTCCTCCTCATGTGAAATAAGCCACCAAGTATATTTAAAAGAGGAGTAGAGGATAGTATGAATGAATGAGCAGCTAACAGCTGTAAAGATAGATTTGAACAAACTCTGATGATGAAGATAATATGAACACTAAAACTTAAGAAGGAGGCCTGTTAAAAGCGTCACCTACACAACTCAAGCCTGCGAGAGTATTTATATACAAGTCTCTAATACAAACACTGTAAATAAACTACATCAAAACATGAGTTATATGAAAATGAAAAATTAATTCTCATTGAATTAAAGTTACTATCGTTTTAAGTTTAGTAGAGCCCCCTATTTTAAACTATAAGGCTAGAGTTTGCAAATAAAGAATTAGGTGTTACTCCCTAAACTTAAGCGATTGAGTTCATAGTAAGTGAAAGAGGTAAACTAATGATGATTTATGTTTAAATAATTTGCAAGAGAGTGAAATAGAAAGTTAACTTGTTACTCTACAAACCCTGACTGAATAAATAATCCCTCCCTATTTCTCTCTTGCTTCAGTGACTGACTATGATTTTAAGGAAGCTTTCTTCAACCTAGTAAAGTTCTCCACTAATTTCTCAAAGCTTGATAGATTGTCCGTTGATAATAGCTCTGAAGACCTCTCCATTCTTGACAGCCTCTTGTGATGCTCCATAGATATAGAGAGTGGAGGTTTTATCTCCAGTGGCGGGCACAGAGATGGGGTAGAGGAAACCTTCTTCGAAAGTTTGAACTAGCTCTTTCTCGTGGCGCTGCTTCTAGATGTCCTTAATCTTGAGAGTAGCTTGACCTCCAGTTTTATAAGTGATAGTCACGTTCTTGCCGTCTTGATGGAGCTCAATTTTAGTAATAGCGTTTCCCATGAAGCCGTAGATGCTGTAGGCCCAGTTTAGCCCGAAGAAGAGAGTGCAGGCTGAATATAAAATCATGATGCAATAATAAGTAGAAGATGATATTAGAGATTAACTTTATCTAAGAATATGTTAAGGGTTGGATGGCGAAGAAGTAGTGGGTGCAGATGACTCCGAAAACTCCAAGCAGGTTTTTGAGGGTGGCTTCTTTGAGTTCCCAAGGGGTGTACTTGGGCTCACTCTTGGGGATATCCTCGTTGTTGAAAATCACTGCCTTACCACCCTTAGAGAAGTCTACTGGTCTCACTGGGGAGTAGAAGACTGAGCTATCGTATTCGTGGTACTCGCTGTTGGCAGTGGCGGCGAAGTAACGAGCAGAGCTTCTCATTAAGTGGGAGCTGCGGTTGCTGCCCAACATTTGCAATTGGCGTAATGCTTGCTTCTAAAATAACATCTTATTATTTATAATATTTCAACTTATTTTCTTCTAACAAAATATATTTTCACTTGCTGCTCTTTCTCAATGTTGACTATAGATATGCGCTATTTTAGAAGTCTACTTTGAAAGGTAAAGGAAATCAATGGCTTAAAATAAATTGAAGAACCTTATTTACAAGTTATCTCTCTGTTCATCCTTTTGACTTTCTTAATATATCTCAAAGCACTCTGAAGCGCTTTCTGTTAAACCAAAGCAGTCTGGCATAGTCTAGATAGCTCATAGGGTAAAGCTTTTCTCGAAACTCGTCGTCGTTCATGTGATAGATCTTCACTCTGTACACTGAGTCATATTACAATTAGAGAGAGAATAGACATCTATCTATATTTTATTTTATATTAATCGTTTCTGTTGACTTTCCACTTCTAGACTGATAGCAGTTTCCCATTTATCTTTTCCTTTGAGACATATCGTTCCACAAATTTGTCAAAGAAGCCTTCCTCCCACTCCTCAATCAATATAAGTAAAAGTTTAATATTTAATACTTTCTTTATCTGGAATGAATGGGCGATCTGAGTTCAAAGAAGTCTTCTTGGGATTTGAGTTGCTTATACTCGATGTACTTTATATTGCGGAAGAGGGAGTAGAATAAAGTGCGTCTGATGTTATTATGAGTCCCTCGTTTCAATTCCTCATTTTCAGGCATGTAGAAAGTGGGTGACAGCACCATCGTATCCAAAAAGCCATCTACAATTCATCATCAGACTTAAGTATAATGGAAAGTGTGAAAATAATGGAGTCAGTGCTAACTTACCCGGAAGAGAAATGTCATCTCTCATTGGGGAATCCTCATCTCCGTGGCAGCAACTCATTTCCAGAATTAGGTTAATTTAACTTTTCAAAATACTTAAAGCTAAAATCCTTATTTCTATGAGATGACAACCAAATCTTAGATGATGTATAAATCTTAGGATCTGCATTGAATAATACACTCTCTTAATCGATCACTTATAGTTCTATAACGATACACTTCCTCTTCATACATTATACTTTAGCTACTCTGCTTTTGACACTTTAAATCAGCTGAATAGATCGAAGGGAGTTGAGGCTGCTGCTCCACCTCCATAGTTATTTGATTGAGGCACCTAAGTCTAATATTAGTTCTACTGTTGCTGCTGTTGGCCGCCATACATGTAAAGAGATTAAAACCTTGTATAATTAAACATGTTTGTTTGGAAATTGTTATTCTAACCCATGCCATATCCATCTGCGTTGTTGTCCCAACCCTAATTGTTCATGCCGCTAGGAACGCTAGTGTTGTAACCTTAATTTACTTAAGCACCCATTCCTCCGCCCATGCCTCCATTCATGCCTCCTCCCATACCAGCTCCCATACCTGCTCCCATACCTCCACCCATTCCTCCGCCCATGCCTCCTCCCATTCCTCCTCCCATGCCTCCGCCCATACCAGCTCCCATGCCGCCACCCATTCCTGCTCCCATTCCAGCTCCCATGCCTCCTCCCATGCCTCCGCCCATACCAGCTCCCATGCCTCCTCCCATGCCTGCATTCATATTAGTTCCGAAGCCTTGGTTCATCATCATTTACTGCATCATCATTTGCTGTTGCATCTACTGCATCATCAACTCTTGCTGATTCATCATAGGTGGCTGTTGCTAGGTGTAGAAGCCAGCCAAGTTAGGTACGAATTTGGGCTTGTTGTCAGCCTCAGGCTGTGGTTGAGGCTGTTATTACTGAGGAACTTATGCTTCTCCTGCCAGAAGATCATGGCCTCCAAAGCCGAAACCTTGGCCTGCAGCTGCGGGTTGTTAGTAAGTATTATGAATGGTGGTAGATGGAGCCCCAAAGCTGAGCATGTCATCTAGACCACCCTAAGCTGCAACTGGCTAGTTTTGGACGACAGTATTCATCTACTGAGGAGGCTATTGCTATTGCTGCTGCATCTGAGGTGCTCCAAAGTCCAGGTCATTGAAGAAGTCGAGAGCATTTTTACTCTGATCAACTTGTGGTTTGACTTGTTGTTATCCAGCACCATTTGATGAAACATTCTAAGGCTAATCGCCAAAGAAATCGAAGAAATCTCCTCCTTCTTATTTAGCGGGTGCCTATTGCTGAACTGGCTTGCTGGCAGCAACAGCCTATTTCTAGGGTTGTTGAGCTCCACCGAAATTGAAGTCGAAATCATCATTCTTCTGAGCAGGCTTGGAGTGGGTCCCACTTGATGGCTGCTTATGAGAGACTCCTCTGTTTGCTTAAGAGCTTGAGCCTGCTGCACCTCCAGCACCTTGCACGTTAGTTCCGAATCTTTCAAAGCCGTGGTCAAATCCCGTGGCAAAGTCATAACCATTAAACTTCTTATCCTCTGCAATTATCATTAAAATTAATGCGTGAGGAAGTTATTTTGCAGGCTTGTCTCTTACTCTCTGAACATTAGCAGACTGATGTTGCCTGTCCTAGTCTCTCTTATGCTTTTTCTGTAGCTCCTCATATGCTAAGATCTAAGCTTAAATCTCAGCCTAGTCCAGTCCAGTCTCCTAATCGATAATTATTAATCTTAGACATCTCTATCTTCTATTATGATAGGGGCAGGTTGAGATCTGGCAACTCCAGCACTTGAAACGCCGTGGTGCTCAGATCTGTATCTCTGCCTGTTAGGTTGCTCCTCATGGAGACCTCCCTAAGCTCTGCTATTCGTGCCGCTCACAGCTTATCTATAACCAAATCTTTATTACAACCCGTCCAAATTTCGAATAAGTTGAAAAGATATACATGCTCGTTTTTAGTCTTAGCTCTAATTCTTCTCTCTTTATATAGAGAATGAATTTATAGTTCTTCATCTTCTTCAACTGAATTTACTTACTCATAGTTCTTGGAGTAATCTTTCTGCTTATAGGGGTCGATCTCATCTCTATTCTCATAGTTGAAATTTCTCTTGGTGCGCTCTATTATTAGAAATTAAGAAATGACGACAATTATTTCCATTCATCTTTTCTTACCATTCACAAAAAATACATATCAAATTTAGTACAATTTAAAAAATACGCCTTTATATATTGTCCCAGAGATGAGTGAAAGATTGGTTGTTAATTCTCAATTCGAATTTATCGCCATGCTGCACGATGTTGAGAGAGTTCTTCCCGATTGTGAATGGGAACTGGAATGCCGATTTGAACCTATCATTAAGAGATTAGCTCATCCCATCAACTTGGAAAAGACTTATTCCTTACTTTGAATCGAATTAAAAATACTATGAACACAACTACTACATTAAAACATATGCTCGAAGTAGATGACCTATCCATTTTAGAGAATCTTCTTCTTGCCTGAGAGTACACTAGTGAACATCTCAAGTGTGTAGTTCTTGCCTTCCAGTATGAATCTCCAGATGTACTGCTTCTTCGTGCTACACAATTTAACCATTAATCTCCGATCTCAATCTTCGAGCAGTTTAACAAGCATATCATTCCTTATCAGCATCATCTTCACAAGAAGAATTTTTGCTTAATCTTAAACTCAAGATTCCCTTTGCTCTTTTTTGCTTGAATGAGGAGACTCCACTTACCTCTTGATGGTCTTTCCGACGTCTCTGATCTCGAAATACTGAGGAGTAAGTGACATATTTGCTGATAGTGAGTGAGTTGTGTGGTGTTGCGCCTTGCAATTTAGTTATAATCTAACTTATTAATTCAAATTATAACAAATTCTGCTCTCACTCACTCATATCCCACTCGCTCACTCCCAATTTATTATTCACTCTCGATCCATACATAGAACTTCTTTCCCCTTTTAAAGTTGAGGAATTTTTGAGAAAGTGATGAATTAGAAATATTGATAGCCACACATAGAAACACATTCTGGAATTATCCACACTAAGCGCTTACCAAATGCTTAAGAAATAATTGCGATAAATTACTATTATACAAACAGGGCAGACAAAGACTAATGAATAAATTAAGGAAGCTAGCAGCAAATACAAACACCCTTTAGATAATATAAAGACAACCACTTAAGACACACAAGCAGTTTCAATGTTAAATGGGCAATAAGTAACCAATGATGGGCATGCAGATTGTGGAATAGCAAATGAGAATGATGCACATGATGAAGTAGAGACAAATTTAAAGGCTAAGAATTGAAAGATTCAGTCACTGCCTATCATAAATAGCATGTGATAAAATTTTATAAGGATAAAGTGCCTGAGTTAAGGAGTAAATAGAAATTTCGCGACAGCAAGTTTTGGGATGGCCTCGGCCAAGCCTACTAAAACTTAAGAAGAAATCATGGAAGAAATGTCTATATAGAATTTCTGCTTTGTTTCCACAGATTTATATGAAATGGCTGACGAAGAAGAGTTCGAGATGGAGGCGAAGAAAGTCTCTCAAATGGTTAAGGGTAAATCACCCATCCCCAATTTAAACTCAAAGCAAGGCAAGGAGAAGAAAGACCACCCTCATTTCAAGGCCACTCATCCTTAGCCAGCCCCTCTCTCACAAACTCACCCTGAGGTGATACCTCCACGTTAGCCCTTGAACACAAAGCTAATTAAAGTTCCTGCTTAGCACATGAACTGCTACAGACTAGGGTAGCTGCTTGAAGTTGACTCTGTAATGCTGCTTTACAAGTTAGAATAACTGAGTCAAGAAACTGTGGTGGACGAGTTCTAGGACATTCCAGCAAAGCTGATTGAACCACTGGCTTTGTAAGTTGATAGGGAGGTGGAAGTAATTGATGACCCTGCTCTAAAGGAACACTACAAGGAGTTAAGCAAGTATTATAATATCATGCTTATTATGGAGCGCCCACCAGTTGTAACTATCATGGGTCATGTGGATCACGGAAAGACAACTCTGCTAGATGCACTAAGGCATTCAAAGAAGGTGGATGAGGAGTATGGAGATATCACTCAGACGATAGGAGCATTTACAATCATTACAGACAGTCAGCATGAGGTCACCTTCATCGACACTCCAGGGCACGAGGCCTTCTAGAACCTCAGACTCAGAGGAGCCAAGACCACTGACATCATCATTTAAATATAATGGAAAATAACTTATACTCATTATTATTTTGGTGGTGTCTGCTATAGAGTCAATCCAGCCCCAAACTCTGGAGTTATATTAAATACAAAGATGGATAGAGTAAGAAGAATATTTATATTTTTAGAGGTGATAAGGATAGCAAAGGAGCTGAAGTCGCCTTTAATAGTGGCAGTTAATAAAATAGACAGAGAGGGCGCAGACCCAGACACAGTCATTTTGGATTTGGCTGAGCACGATGTGGTGGTGGACTAGCTGGGAGGAGACGTGGCTTGCGTGTGCATTTCAGCCAAGAACAAGATCAACATCGACCAGCTGGAGGAGAAGATCGTTGAGGTGGCTAAGAACAACGTGGACCTCATGGCTGACTACGACTGTAAGGCTCAGTGCTACATCATTCATATTTAAAAAAATGTCTAATATAATTTAGTATTTATTATATTGAAGTGATTGAGAGCAATTTCGACGAGAAGGCGAACCAGATCACAGCTACCGTACTGGTTAAGAAGGGCACCCTCCACCAGGATGAGATTTTCGTGTGCGGCTAGCACGAAGGAAGAGTGCGCTTCATGAAGAACGACCAGGGCAAGAACGTCTCCAAGGCCTTCCCAGGTCAGGCGGTGCACTTGGCTGGCTTCAAGGAATACCCAGAGGTGGGTATGCCTCTCTACGGATGCAAGAGCAACGATGACGCTCAGTTCATTATACAGAGAGTCTCAACCAGGAGGGAGAAGGAAGACCAGATCAGGAAACTGGAGGCTCATCATAGTATACTTAAGTATTTATAGGCCAAGGAGGCAGTTGAGTCACTTGAGACAGTCAAGAAAATGTCAGGACTGGACAGGAGGGAGCGCAGGAGGCTGCACTCCGGAGACAAGGCCATCATGTATGAGAAGATGAGAATAATTTAATCTCTATCCCTTCTTTCTCGAATTCTTTGATGGGTTTGGTGAATGAGGAAGACATAGACAAGTACAGAAGGAAGTTGGGTATCAAGCTCACTGTAGACGACTTGCTCTAAAAGGACGAGACTGAGATCGCTGAGATAATGAACGACGCTGAGGAGAGAGCTGAAGCCCTAGCCAAAGAATTCAAGAACAGCAAGAAGCAGTCCAGGCAGCGAGAGTTCGACAGGAAAGAGTTCATCAAGTTGCTCATCGGATTTAAGACACAGCAAGAGTAGAGAGATCAGTTGGACGGCACAGAACTTGCTAAGTTTGACTAGGAGAAGAGGAAGGCCATGGAGATGTACAGAGACGAGGACCTGAAGTACTTCCCAATCATCATCAAGGCCTCTTAGCTGGGAGTACTTGAGACCCTACTGAAGGAAACTGATAAGGTGATGGGAGTGCAGTAGGACTATAGAATAAATGTGATAGACTCCTCAGTGGGGCCTATCACAGAAGCAGACCTCACTCAGGCTTCTCAGTCTGGAGCAGTCATCATAGCATTTGATAATGCAGCTATTTTTATTTTAATTTCTGCATTTGATGTACCTGCGACTCCTGCTGTGCAAAGGAGTGCCCAGAACTAAGGGGTGATAGTGAGACAGCATCGCATCATTTACAAGTTCATGGAGGATGTAGAGGCTTACGTCTACGATGCGAGGAAGGCTATAGAGGCTGAGAATGGAAAAGCAGTCCACATTGAAACTCTTGGCCAGGCTTAAGTTTCTAAAAGAACCCTAGAATAATTATAATTGGATGTTTCTCAGCTGTTCAAGGCTAAAGACCCGAAGGGCAAGGGAAAGCAAGTGACAGTAGCTGGGTGTAAAGTGAGCGAGGGAGATATTGAGAGGAAGCACAAGTACAGAGTACTCAGGAATGGAAGGTGCCTCCAGGATAACATCACTCTCTCCAGTATGAAAATAGTTCAAGCAGATTTACATAATAATCATAATTGAATAAGCATTAATTTGAATAAGATGTGACTACGGTTGAGAAGGGAAGGGAGTGTGGACTCTGCCTCGACAATTTCGAGGGTGAACTACAAGTTGGAGATATAATCGAAGCTTATAAGGAATTAGAAGGATAAATAATTAAGTTCAATCACAAGCCTGGTGTTCACTAAACCTACTGACTCACTCAGACTTCTACTTAGAAGAGTCAATAAATCAACCTATATAATTAAAAAGTGTGTCCTTATATTCTATTCTGGAATTTTATGTTCTATAAATTAACATATTAATGATGAAGGGTGCAACTATATGTGCAATTATTGAGGAGAGTTGTCAATTTTATTTATAGTAAATCAAATGGCTTTTAATAACAAGGGAGCTTTGCTAGTTTTAAGCGCCATCTCAGTGCTTCTCTTCTCCACAGTGAATTCAGTGCAAGTGATCAAGCATCTCACTCGCCAATCACTAGCACAGACCCTCGCTGCCTCTACTGCTGAAGCCCAGAGTGGGCGTTAGAATCAGTGGGCAATCCACCTTCATCACCAACACTATCCCAAGCATCACTAGCACTGGAAAGACTGCAACCACACCTCAAATGAGACCAATGCACCTATTCTCAATTATACAGTGGCAGACTACACTTACAATGCCATTCCAATTGGGGATTTCCTCTTAGACAATCTAAAGGAGAACTTGACTTACTTGGCTGATGCTGCATAAGCTACTGCTTCCAACTACTCCATCCAAGTTAAAAACTCTACTCAAGAGCCAAAATCTACATTCAGCATCGACATAGTCCTTTTATTTTCATCAATCCACTTTAAAGATCATGAGTCATAACTCAAGATTAGGACTAAGATGAAGATGACGACGACTATGATGAAGAAGATGATCAAGATCAAGATGATGGAGTTGCTAATTCAACAGTAGCTTTGGCTTAAGATACGAGTAGACAGAGAGTGCAGTTGAATACTAATCCCAAATCTTAGGCATCAGTATTGTCTCAAAGAATCATTAGCAGAGGTGGTAGAAGCAGCAGAAGCAGGAGTAGCAACTCTAGCGGCGTGACCTCTGCTTCAACTGGCAGCAAAGTGACCGTAGAAGATACCTTGATAGTGCTTGGTGTGATACTGGGTATAGTAATCGGCATAGTGCTATTCTCAGTTGTTGTGATGCTCTGCACTGGCTAGAAGTTGGAGTGGAAGAAAAAGAAGCGAGGAGGAGAAGCAGCTGGTGAATATCATCAACTGGATAAAAGAAGAAAATGAGAGAGAGATTTATGGTGAGTGGTGGAACGACCTTGATTTAATCCTCATCAATCTCTAGGTAAGATACTACTTTAATTACTTTCGTCTATATGAGCTGCAAAACTTACAATACTTGTCCTTGCAGCTCTACTTAATTACTTTTTCACTTTTCTCTATTACCACTTGCAGAATAATAGAATAGTTAGTGTGGCAAACTATTATAAAATTTAAAAAGTTAACTCACTCATAGATAAATAACTCTCTCTCTCTGGATCTTTAAATTAATTGTTGCTGTTTATATGATGATGTGTTCAAAGTCTTTTCTTGGTAATATACATATTAAAGTAGATGTTGTTCTAAGCAGCATTTAAACTTGCACTGCCAGTCACTCCAAGTCCCATACCTGTCAACATGTCTGCAGTCTTGCTTCCCCCCAAGTTAAAATAAATAGTTCTTCACTTTGCAATATACATTCAATGAGTTCTTGTAGGTGAGCATTCTTTACTGAGGCGAAAGGGGCAAAGAGTTAAAGCCTCCTCCACTTCCCGAACTGTTCACCTGGAATAGATTAGGCAGTTGAGCTGCACTGCTGCTTAACTAGAGACCAGGTAGGCGCTGAGTATTGTTATGCTATAGTAATATCTTCTGGCTGACTACTGCCTGAGGAGAGTAGAGATTGTTTGTGGAGGAAGAGTAATGGCCACCTTTCATTTACGATAAAGGTATACTCACAGAGTTCTATGTCAGATTGAAGCCCTACTGAGTTTGAAAGCCACTCTAAATATATATATATATATATTTTTGAAATATCATTATAAAGCTCTAAGGATTATATAATTTGGTGACCTTCTTATTAAAATGTGGGGAGGTAAACACATTTGGCTGGACTGTAACCTGTTGGGGTTTGTGGGTATGCTAGAGCTAAACTTGCATTTGCTATATTGGCTTGTATATGTGCTTCATGGAGGGTAGCGAGTGAACTCCTTATCTGCTCATCTTGGTCGCCACACCTTCCTTAAGTTTGCTAAAAGGTACTTCCTCTTGAAGGTTGTGAGGACTTATTTGATCTAGCCTTGGGTGGGGATGGTATTGACTGAAACTCATCTGGTCTTAGTACTTCTGACTCATGTCGAAAGTCTACAGATGCTGACCCTAGCTGGGACTACTGAATCCATTGTTTACCATTTATGTTTGATATTATGCTGCATCTTGCGCAGGTTGCTATGCATTAGCCATTTGTAGCAATATAAAAATATAGGATTGTATATTTGAGTTGCCCTCTATTTATCAATGATTCTTTACTCTAGCATCTTCAACAGACTGTTCTAGCTTTGCATCAAATGAGCAATAAGATAAATAAAATTAAAATAAAAGAGATATATTTTTTTTATGTCTATGAGCTTGTATATCTTCGATGGTGAGCTTCTTCATAGCTGCCCTGCCGGTGGCTCCAACTTTCTTATCATAAGGTTTGAGAACAGTCTGTGACTTTTACCTCTTGGCAACTTTCTTCAAGTATTCTTTCTACGACTTAGCAGGCGAGCCACTCGATATCTTATCCAACTAAGACAAACTTAAGATCAATAATATAAATAAGTACTACTTAAGATCAATATGAAATAAATTGTTACAACTTCCGTCGTTATCAATTTCATTAATGGCTTGCGCTCTCCTCTGCTCCACTTGCTTTTGCAATCTCTAATTACTCGACATAGACTGGAGATTAGTGTCCTGGCTGTTTCGCTTGCTATTAAACATGTCCTTCTTGAGGTCTTTCTGACTTTAATTTTGATGGTTCTCCTCTCTTATCTCTTTCAGAGTTTTCAGCTTCCTCTCACTATTTAAACTAAATGCTTTCATTAGAATATTATGAAGTATTTCTTTGGGAGAGCTAGCCAGTTTCGACAGAGTTGTTTTGAATGATCATCTATCTGTGGCTAAATTAGACTATTGTGTCCTATTTAGATTCGTTTTGGTCTTCATGGCTCCCACTATGTCTTTTCCCTCTCAGTTTAAAATATATTCAAATAAATAATATCATCCATAATGAAAGTGATGAATCATAATTTTCAGATAGTTTGTGGTCTGTTGAGCCCTGACCTTCTTCAATTTAGTTCTAAACTATAATTATCTCTTAGTTGAACTGCATAGAGGGGCTCTTTGAATGCATGGTCTACCCTCCAAGTGCAATACTGCCTGCTAACATACTCACATTCCCACTATTGCCTGCAGCTATCAGGCTCTAATCGATTGCAAGCAGGTTTTGAAGATTAATGTCTGGGATATTTGCACTAATGGGAGGCAGGTTATTGCTTTTAATGGTTTAAGCTTCCGGTGAGCTTCCCTCGTGAACTTAAGGCGATTAGAAAGTATCGATTGGAGGAAGCAAAGGCTTGATAGGGGAGTTAGAGAGGAGAGTTTCATTTTATTGGATAGTGGGCTGCAGTTGCAAGTTTAACTCTGTTAAGCAGATACAATGAAATATTATTTCAATATATAGTTGAGGTGTGGTACTTCAAATTATGCGTCCTTGAATTCTAACTCTAGTCGAATAGAAAATAGAATGACATTAAATTCGATAATCAAATGAATGGGATTTAGATGTTTTCAACTGATTATTCTCCTTAGAGGACATTGCTTTGAAGTACCCTGATCAATCTTTATCTTTAAGCAACTTCTGAAAGTTGTTCTAAAGTTTCCGTCTGCCCAAGCTAATTTTGATTGAGTCTAGGATCCATACTGAATCTTGGCTGCTCCTGAGTGCCTTTCACTAAGTAGACTCCACTTCCAGCGGGACCAGAGACGCTCTGATGCTTCACAGAGTGGGAATGCTGTAATAGCAGACTAGACCTCGCTCCAGTTGAATTCCCCATCAAGCCGCTTTGATTCGACAACTGATCATATAATAGTAATTCATGATAATCTATTTAAATCTTCTACTGATGGTTAAGAGCAAGAGCATTGAAGGTAGCAGCTTGCTTTTGAAGAAGGGCTCCACTTTTAGTAGAAACTGGACTTTTTGAAAAAGCTCTTGGAGAGGCCTTCATATTTTGCAAAGGTGAGCTAGGTGGATATTGGTTAAGGAATGATGATGGAATGGCTCCGATTGAGGAGCGCTTGTCTATAGTTTGAAAATTCTAGGTGATTCTAGTAGAAAGCAAGGTCTCTTCTTTCTAAGGTTTTCGACTTCTGACTCTCTGCGTTTATCCTTGCTCTTTGTCAGAGTTAGCAGTCTGTCTCGCAATGGGATTGGTGTTGAAAACGTACTAGTTATAGAGCTTAGAGATCTTAAGAAAGTACTCCTTGTTGCTATAGCGATTGGGATCTATGTCATTCAAACTTTCAATTTCCTCTTCCACTTCGACCAAATATCCATCCTCACCTATCTGATGAGAAGCCACTCTTTCATTTCTTATTTGAGGCCTTTTCAGCAGCTTATGCTTCAACAGTAAGCTGCAAAGTTCCTCATTCTAAACTTGCTCCACTACCTGTTTGCATTCACTGATTACTTCAGAACTGAGGGTGTCTCTTGATTGAAAGCGTTCTTTCTGCTTCAACCACTTTAAGTTTTCCCTAGTTGCTTGGGTTTGAAGAGTGCTGATTCTCTAGGAGAAGAAAGGCTCTTTCAGCTTCTAGGATTCATTAACTACATGCTTAGAGAGATTCTTATAGAAACGAGAGTAGTACTCCTCCCTAGTTAGATAGTATACAACTGCCTTCTCTGTAATGCACTGGACTGTTTGTTCTCTGTAAGTAATCTAGTCTTTTTTAAGATCATCGAGTCCGATTATCTAGTTAGGCCCTATCAACGACACTTTAACATCTATTGCCTTCAACAAAGTAGTCATTTTAAATTTCATATCCATTATGATGATAGACATAGTCTACCCTTTTTGGGTGGTAGTCTTGTTTAGCTTGGTCTTGACTTGCTTTGTGATTTCAAACTCTCCCTCCTTGATAAAGTAAATGATGTCTGCCAGGTCTCCCTCTTTGTAAACTATGTCTCTCCTTCTAAACTGCTTCTCCTTCAAGAACTGACTTCATAATAAAAATATAACCTATAACATGTATTGCTGACTGAGCTTGTTGAGGTTAGTTCTTGAGATGCCCTCTGAAATGCGGAAGCCCTTGAAGAACTCCACCTTTGCATCTAGCTGCTTCTGCATGGAGTACATAATAACTTTCTGGAAATCATCCTTCTCTAGGATAGCCAAGTGAGTGTCCTGCTCTGCGAGAATCGTCGCTGCTCTCTTTTCATTCTTCTTTCCACCTGAAGGCATTCACAATACTATTAAGAATGACTAAGAATCAAATTTAAATTTTGAATTAGAGCCAGTTCTCCAAAGCCCAAGCCAGGCCCTAGTTTGTTGCTACTGGTGAGAAGTTAGAACTCATATTTCACAAAATGACCGCTGGTATGATGATCGGATTCCCTCAGCGTTTATCCAAGTCATAAAATATTAAATATAAAGCATATTTAAAGTCCTCTTGCCTGTGAACGCTGCTTCTTCATATATTGTCTGAGTTAACTGATCTGTGGATTCACCCCAGTAGTCATGCCTCCTGGGAAGTTGACAGACAAGTCCGATCCTTTTACGCTTGACGCATTCAAGGTAGTGTTTCTGTGATGTTCTAAGTGCGTTTCATGCAGATGCTTTATAACTAATCCATCAATCCATTTCATATTATAATAATTAGCTTGGTGTTTCTGTCCCAAACTATTTTATCGTAATTTTCAGATATGAACTCATGGACCTCACTAGGATGGAGGGATACTTCAACAGTTTTTGGAGTGAGCACATCCACCAATCCCTTGATTATGATGAAGAACTCGTTGCCCTCCTCTCCGTGTTTTATAATCTTCTGTCCCTGTTCATACTTCCTGTATTTACAATTCCAAAAACTAAAAATCACGCTAAGTCATTTCCATTATGTGTATTTGAGCTCTCTGCAGCACTAATAAACGATTTCCTCATCAACCTCTGGATCGTTGAGCAGTTTTTCAAAGAAGGAAAGCCCCTGGAAGAAATAGACCAGTTTCTTGATATCTTCTCTGCTCCTCCATTCCCCACGCTTCCCCAAGATAGTTATAACTTCCTAAAAATAACTTCAATAAACATCTATAGATCTTAAAAACGAATAAAGGGCTATCTCTATAGATTAAGAGAAGGATAAAGATAAATGGAAGTATGTTATATGTTAAATGGATTTAGATGACTCACCAGGAAAGATGGCTTCTCTTGCTCGTCAGTCTGTAAAAACTTCTCAAAGGTCTAGTTACTACACAAATCATAATAAATGAGATCAAAAGACAACTCTATCAGTAAAGAGTTAGGAATGTAAATCATTAACATTAAATTAGTTTATACTTATGATATTATTGAGCATGATTGCAGAGGTGATATTGTGAAGAGCAAGGGGCGTAATTTTGACAGGAGTAGGTTTAGGAAGTCTCTCTGACGTGTCTTCCTCGTAAAGCAGGACTGTCTCTTCAAATTTAGAGATTTTATCATCTTCATCAAAATCCTCTCCTTCCACTTTAGGAGCTTAATTCTTGCCCATTGGGGATTTGCTTTGCTTAAAGGTGCTAGTTTTGAGACTCATTTTATAATTACAAGTCACTAGAATTAATTTATCAAGTTTTTATTTTTTAAGGACTCTTCGATCAAACCCTATAACAAGTGGAATTTGGCTTAATCTCTATCTATATCCAACTCAATCTCTAATTTCGCCAAATTTGATTGTGCAGGAAAATAAAATGATTTGCATATAGAGACTGATTATCAAGAAATTAAGGTTTTGTAAATAATAGCAATTAAGTGTGATCAGTGAGATGAATCACCTCCAACTGGGAAATGCAGATCAAGTTCATAGAACTTAGCCTCTGGGAGTTTACTCATTCCCATTTTCTCATACACTTTCATAGCGTTCTCATTATCAGTGTCTACATATAGCCTCACTGCCCTTGCAAGGGGGTCTCTTCTAGCTTCTTCAACACAGCGAGAGAACAGCATTCTGAAAGCGCCTTTATTGCGATACTCAGGCACTACATAGACAGACTAGATCCAGTGAATTAAGCCGCCAAGTTTAGGAGACATTTCAAAAGTATTCAGCAAGGTACCAATAACCTTTTCTTAACCTCCTTCTTCATTATCATCTTTGGCGCAAGCAACTAAGTAGCGTCCGTATTTAGGTTTGTGGTAAACTTCCTCTACTCCTTTCTTTACGAGTACTGGATTAAGGTCTTTATTTTCTGTCTCTTTGGCCATTTTAAGCATGAAGTCTATGATATCACCAGAGTCCTCTAGGATTGACTCTCTCACATAGGGTTTGCTAGAATCAGCCATGTTATTAATTCTCAAATATCTTTTTAATTTCACTCCAAATGAGAATTAAAATATCACTTTAGCAATTTTAAAGCCTCATTTATTTATTTACATCTAAATTAAATGGTTTATTTAGTAAATCAATAAAATAGACCACACCAAATTAGATTTGGAAAAGAATAAATAGATTTTTCTTCAATAATTATAATTTATAGTAGTTTTACTATCATTTTTACTCAATTAAAGTCGATTTATATTTTTTTAATAGAATATTAGCCAAAATATTTTTAAAATTCAACCCTTTTTTAGTATTTAACCTAAAAATGAATGATTAGATAAAGAATGAAAGAGAGTTAGTTATGGTTGAACTTAAAAATTATCATAATAAAATAATCACATTATCTTATTCTTCTTGAATTATTAATTGCTTATCTAGAAATTTGTTTTCTAAAAGAATAAATGTAATTTGATAAAGTAGGAAAAGGTTTTGACTCACTTTATTTCAAAGACTCATAGAACAAACTTTATTTGAACTGGAAATTAGGTTGAACTTATCTTTATCAAATTCGTGAATTTAGGAATATTTACAATTTTCTTATTGAGAAAATAAAATGATTTACATTGAGAGATATTCAATAAATTAAGATTTGTAGTTAGCAAGTAAGTTTCATTAGCTAGTTGATTCTTCTCCTATGGGAAAATGTAAATCAAGTTCATAAAACTTTGACTCTGGGAGTACGCGCATTCCCATTTTCTCATAGGCTTGAATAGCTTTTTAATTATCAGTATCTACAATGAGCCTCACAGCCTTGCCAAGTGGATCTTTTCTAGCTTCCTCAACACAACGAGAGAACAGCATTCTGAAAGCTCCAATATTGCGATATTCAGGGAGTACGTAGACTGTTTGAATCCAGTGAACTAAGCCTCCTAGTTTAGGAGACATATCGGCAGCAGTCAGTAAAGTACCAATCACCTTTTCTTAGCCAGCTTCTTCATTGTCATCTTTTACACATGCAACTAAATAGTGCCCATTTTTAGCTTTGTGGAAAACTGTCTCTACTCCTCTTTTTACGGATTCAGGATCAAGGTCTTTATTTTCAGTTTCTTAGGCCAATTTAAGAATGAAGTCGATGATTTTGCCAGAGTCAGCAAAGACAGAGTCTCTTACGTATAGTTTGCTCGAATCAACCATGTAATTAATCTACTGAATATCTTTTTAAATTACTCAAAATTAGCGCAATTAAATGGATAAGACATGCTATACGTGGGATTTTTTGTTGAAAATATAATTTAGAAAATAAAAATGTTTTCCTTATACTTTATATCTGGAATTAATTATATTTATTTCCATCTCATTTATTATCTTATTATCATTTATTTTATAAAACTTTGCTAAATTTATTAAAAAATTAAATTATAAAATATTAAAATTTTATTTACAATTGTAATAAATATAATTTTGAATTGACCCTTTTTAAACTTTTTAAAATGGATATTCAATCTTTTTGCCAATCTCGAGAATAATTTCTTATTTGCTATACTTTAATCACTAAAGCTAATTATATCTGGAAAATTAATCTTGTCAAAATTTCAATTAAAAAATATGATTTTTTATATTTCATTTTTAATAGAAGGTTTTTTATTGATTATGTTTTGACTTTGATATTTTAAAGCGAAATTTTTTAATTATCAATTTCTTTTTTATCTTTTAATTTTAATTTAAATTTAAATTACTGCAAATTGGAACATTTTCCACTTGCAATAAATTTATTAGAAGATAGATTCCTAGATAGTTTAATTTTATTTAGGATCCCAAAAATAAAGATCCACTTTATAAACTTGTAAAATATTATAAAATTTGTTTATTATTTATTGATGAAAAGTATTGTTTACTCTTATTGATTTGTGACCTTAATTAATAATACAAGATTGCTCAATTTATATTATTAAAATAAAAATACTCAAATAAAGTGTAAAAATATATTCGTACACTAATAATTTGTAATTTCTAAATTTATTGTAAATTAAATTTTACATAAATAAGAAAAAATATTTTATCCTAAAATAATTTTATTAAGAAAACAATTAATTATTTGCATAAATTTACTTTAACTATACCCAAATCATATAATTTGATTAAGATGTAAATTTGATCTACAACAAATACACGTATATTATTTTATCTAGGGTTGATTTAAATATAAAAAAATTAAAGTATTTTTATTTTTAAAAAGATTGGTGGATCCAACTCTTAATTAAACCTTGCACCTACTCAAAATTATAATTGATTTAAAAATTAATTCTTTAATTTAATGATATAGAAGTTTTATCTAATTATTTAAAATGATTAATAAAATTACTTTGTTTAGTTAAATTGCATTTTTATAACACATATAATTATGAAATTATATATAATAAATTTATTTTATGTAGATTTTTTGAATATCATGTTAACTAAAAGTACTTCCACTCTCCTTCTAGCTACAATAAATTTTTAATAAAAATTAAATAATTTTCTTTCTCAAATATTTTTAAATAAAGAGGATCAAGCAATATAAAATAAAAGGTATTAAAAATAAAATTTTACCAAAAATGTAAGTTATAAGTTTTTATAAGTAAAACTTCAATTAATTTCTTATTATTTTTCTTGAATATCTTAAACTTACTAAAATAGAGAGAATTTTCTAAATTAAATAAATAAAATTTTATATTCGCATTGAATTTCATTGAATTTATCTTCGTTTAAAATCATTTTCTCAAGTAATATGTGCAAATTAACAGCATTAAAGAATCGATATTCAATTTTTAAATTGAAGAAAGAGAATTTCCTATGATTGATTGAGGTATCAGCTTATAAAACTTATTATTGGGATACATTATTATTGTGAGCTATGAGCTTTATTGGCACACCCTATATAGTATATAAACTCCAGACTGAGTCTCTAATTATGCTGGTGTTAGAACTATGCTTGTTCTCTCCGCCGGCGTTCCTACTATGCATTAGTAAAGTCAGGAGCGGCTGAGCGTTGAGGTTGGTTATCTAATGGCTTCCTTTGCACCAATTAAGAGTCAAAAGGAGGCCCAAGATTGTTCCTTCACGCTAACCCTCCTTGAGAATATCTTGCATTGTGTTTGTTGCGTAGCCAGACTGCTACCTCTCTTGAGTTAATTTGTTTATGTACATATTACTCAACTAAAAAGTAAGAGTCTTCAGTAATTTTGCAGTTTCTTCTCGAGCTACACTCTTTGCGGTCACCTATTAATTAACTTTCATTTTGATAATTATTTACTATTAATTTCCAGATTAAGTTTTCATTTTTAATAAATTTGAATAAAAAATACGAAACCCAAACCTCCTTAAATATTTGAAGATTAAATTAAAATTAAAAAAAAAATTGAATACTAATTTACAATTGGCTTAGTAGGATTAGTTGCAGCTAACGCACCCTTAGAGCATATATAGCTTAAGGGTGACGACTCAGTAGACACTTTCAAAATAAATCATTTTGTCAATGTTCAAAAAGTTGATTCTGATTAAAAAATAATAACATTTTGCGCTATTATTTTTTTAATAAAAAATTATGCTTAAAATTCTAAATTTGATTTTCAAAATGAAATTCATAATTTATTTAGACTTTTATTTATTCTCGGGGGTCTTTCTAAGAATATTCTTGGAAAAATAAAATTCTCAAGATAATATATTATTTTGCCGATAAATGATTGTTTTTGGTTGTTAATTAGCCTGATATATTAAGATTCTTAAGAGGATTCTAATTTTATAAAGCTATAGTTATTATCTTAAGATTCTGATTTCTCAGCTTCTAAAATTTGAAACTTTTTTAAAAATAAATAGATCTATTATAGGGAAGATACGAATGGATGATCGAGGGTAAGAACAATAAAGTGAAGAGCGTGAAGAGCTTCTACAGCCCTTTCTTTGACTGCAGGATAGAGAAACAAGAAGAAGGCGACTGTTAGCTCAAGCTTAAAAAAGAGATTAGTAATGTTTTTAATCCTTAATAAATTATTCATAAATATGGTCGTTGACCTCCTTCTGAGTGTAAATCTCCTTAACATAATTGATCTCAACCAGCTTAGCACACTCTCTC
>JAJKFJ010015127.1:0-10734 GCA_027382625.1 Tetmemena sp. SeJ-2015 | reverse complement strand
GGCGATTGCTGCCTTGGGAGTTGAGGCAACTCTCTGCAGCTGCTGAAAGAGTGATAGCTTGTCTCTGATAGAGGAAGAGTTGAAGACTTTCTCTGAGGACTGAGGAGTGGTCTTAGCTTCTTCTGAGGTTTGTGTAGGCCGAGCTTGGTTGCCAGTTTAAAGTAGTAATTATGAAGTTTAGTGGGAAGAAGAAAAAGGGTTGAATTGAGAAAGTGGTATTTGCTGAGATTAAAGTTCTGTTGAGTTTGACTGCATGACTGAAGTTAAATTCAATTTAGTTAAAGATTATAATTTCAGCCTTCCAAATAGCTTAAATACAGATCTACATGAGATAGTTGTATCCTAGAATTAGTGAGTAGTTGATATCACGCTTAAATTTAGAGTGAGAGTAAGTGAATAATTTATTCCTGTTAGTGAACGTTATAGGTGATAAGGTTGGGATCTAATTATAATAAATTTATTATGCAAAAAAGTAATAAGACTCAAAAGATGCAGAACAGCCCAGTAAGAAATTAGGTGCTAACCTTGTTGTTGAGTTTAGGCTTTGTCCATAATAGAGGACGTCCCTGGAGAAAATAACATGACTAACGAGGATGAAAACAATTAGAATGCTTACTCCAAGAGCAGAGATTAATTCTCAATTCTTGGATTGATTACTAACTACTTTCTTTTTTAAAAAGAGATCTGGTTTCGAAGCCGAGTCAAAGTTCTCTTGCGCGCAACAACCGTCAATTAATAGATTTTTAATCTCCTGGCTAAATTTACGACAATGTCTTGGCCAAGAAAAATCAACAACAGACACCGACTCAAATCAAGCTAAAGCCGAAGGATGAGAGCGGAGATTGGCCTGACAAGCCAGGGCCAATGGGAGAAACTGGAGGAGCCTTGATGGTAGGGTTTAAGGTAAACGAAAACAAGACTGAAGAAATAGATGACCCTTTGAACAAGAGCGCAGGTGTCCAAGATGGTGACAACAGACCAAAGAGCAAAAGCGAACAGGCTATCATCCAAAGCTACATTGACTTTATCATTGAGAAAGAAGATTACAGCACCATGAGTAGGGCAAAACTCAGTCAGATGTCTTTGAAGGAGCTATCAGATGAGTCCAAGAACATTATTGAGAGAATAAACAAAGAGTAGGAAGAGAGAGAGGTGTAATGTTATTATTATAATTACTTGAGAGCGAGCTAATACTCCAGAACAAACTTAAAACGAGTTTGCTATCATTTTTTTACTTACGGGGCAAAACCATCAGGTGTCAGAAAAGATCAGCGGTTTCATAAACACTCACATCGAAATGTCCAAGTGTAAGCACATTTGAGTCGCTCTCACATACTTAACTATTTATAGATCGCTTCATTACAAGATATGGAGACCCTAAGAGGATTAAATGGGATATTTTCATTATCTTCCTTGCATTTAATTTTGTATGTATTTTTTATTCTGGAACTGCTTTGTGATCCCTCTCGACATTGCTTATATAGTAAGTAATTAATTGGTGATAATTTGAATTAGACATGGGAGACTCCTGAGTTAACAGTCATCGATTAAATCATCAACGCAGTGTTCTTGATTGATATCATTCATAACTTATAATGTTCATAACTATATATTCAAAATTAAGATAAGATTGTGACTTTCCGTACTACTTTCTACAACAAGAGAGGAGAAGAGGTGTTCGATCCTAGGCTCATTGCCAAAGAGTACATATATGGGGGTAGATTCTTTTTCGACTTGTTGTCTTGCTTGCCTTTTGACAGGATGGTGTCCTTGAAAGGAGATGCACTCAAGGCATTTGGAATCTTCAAGTTAATTAGGATCTCCAGAGTCTCACAAATCTTGCAGAAGGTAGATCTCAGAGATGATCGCAAGGCCATGATTCAAGTATTCTAGCTTCTCCTCTAAACATCAATCATAATGATTGTTCTTAATAAGTAAATAAGATGATTTACTTGTTGATGTATGTGCACTGCACAAACTGTCTCTGGTGGTACATCGTCACCTTCGACGACTCATGGGTGCCCCCAAAAGATATTGCTTTCTTATACCAGTTTTTATATCTATCAAGGCGGCACTGATCTATACGATTAGAGTATAACCTTCCAGTACTTCATGTGCATGTACTACTCGATCATGATCGTTGGCAGTAACGAGCTATTCCCTGCCACCAACGTTCAGAAGTTTTACATCGCCATAATGATGCTTGTCGGTAACTTGATTATCGCCAATATTGTGGGAGAGATGGCAGTGCTCATGCAAGTCATTACTAGAAGGTCTTCCGCTTTCAACGAGAGACTTGATATTGCCAACACCATCATGCAGAACATACACATCACTCCTGAGCTTCATCAAACTTTTTAAGAATGCTTAATTTTCAAGAAGAGATCAGAGACTTCTTCTTCCAAACTAGAACCACTCTTGAGCAACAGAAGGAACTAAATACCTTCTTAGAGCTTATTTCCCCCTCTCTCAGATAGCAGGTATCCTCTCATATATTCTTCGATGTGCTCTCTACAAACCCTATGCTTGCACTTTTCCTTGATAAGGGAAAGAAGAAGCCTTCTGTAGAATAAGGCAAGTTATCAACTAACGCAGCAACTGCCATCATGAAGTTTGCACTCAAGAAAGAGATCAGCACCACTATGGGTAAAGACTTCCTTAAGCAACAAGATAAGGGCAGTCAGTTGGAGATTATCATCAACAACCTTGAAATTTAGCTCAACAGACCTGAAGACATAATAATCTAGCAAGATGACTAGACCACAGATATACATCCTCATATAAATTGGATAATGTATCTTCTAAGTTAGTAGTTTATGTACTTCTTGGCAAGAGGAAATGCGATGGTCATAATGAAAGACAAGAAAGGCAAGGAGTATAAACCCAAGGACTTACAGCCAGGTTCTCATTTCGGAGAGATCGCTATGATACATGGCTGCAAGCGCACTGCTTCAGTTATCTCAGGTAACTACTCCACTTTTGCTAGACTCAGCAACGAGAAGTACAAAGAGCTGACACAATTCATCCCTGAACTTTAGAGTGCCCTCAGAAACTACATCGACAAGTATGACGACCCTATTAAGAACCATATCGTGAAGATGATGAAGCGCATTGATTTCCTCTCTTCTGGAATCCCAGAGCCTATGATCACTCAGTTGCTTTATTAGTCTCCCTCAAGGCAGTTTGACAAAGGATAGTTAGTGTTCAAGCCTGGAGATGGCATGAACAACATTTAGCTGATTGAAATGGGAGTGGTGGAGATTTACACTTACTTTGAAGGCAAAAAGTTTGTTCTTGAAAGACTTTTCAGAGGAAGTGTAATCAACTACCGTAATTTGTTCCTTGACGACGAACCTATGCAGGTGTATGCGGAGTGCTTAAACCTTTGCTATATCCAAGAGATTGAAGAGGATACACTTGTTAAGATCATTTAAAACCCGAAATTATAAAGATCGTTGGAAAATTCCAAACTTATTCAATACCAATTATAAACTCTCAAAATAGATTTTGGCCTGAAAACTAGAGAAGTAATTTTATGATATCCTCTATGTCCAGACAAGACGAGGTACGTGCGGACTTTTGATAATCTTCATATCCTTTAATATAATTTTTGCTTTGACTTGTCGTCTATAGAGAAGCTTTGGCTGAAAGATCGAATCTTACTGCCTCTATAGCAAAGTGCTTCAACATAATTATAAAAGCATTTAATGAATCCTAAAGACTTTCTCTCCGATGAGATTAAATCTTCAGATTAGGTTTTTAATTTCCTGTTGCAAAAAATTTGCAAGACTCTTTATAATTTTCGCATTTGAAAGAATAACTTATAAATATCTTATTATGAGGTTTTTAATTGCTCAAAACCAACAAGTGTAAAAGAAACTGCTCACTTACCAAAATGAGCTTCTAAAGACCAATGTTATGGATGAGAATTTATCTGGCAATAAAATATAAATTTAGAAATTTGATCCTTGAAAGTATAATAAATAAAATCTTAACAGTTTAAAATGACAAATTTTCAAAATATAACGAGTCGCCCCTCCCTTAAAGTGTGAGAGAAGATAGTTCATATATTCCAAATTTAAAGGTGCACTTGTATTAAATATAAAATTGAGCTGATTGTATACTTACTGCTTTCAAATAATTACAATATAAATCCCAATAGCAGTTTTGATCTGGTTCTAATTTGCATATTTTTTGTATTTTTATATCTTTGACGATATGAATTCTGTTATATATTAATTGAATCTGGTGTATGCTCTGGACTACATAGTAATCGTGCCTCGAGAGTTGATAAACAAACGGTACAAGCAGAGGAACATATCACTGGACACCTTCAAGCGCATGACTAAGATGAAGAACGTCGTGATGCGCAGAGTCATTGAAATCCGCAAGCAGAAAGCCAAGCCTAAACTCACCGACCTCCTCAGTTAGTATCTTGGCAAGCAAGACCTAGACCCCACTCTCACAGACAAAGAGAAGGAGGCTCTCAAGAAGGAGAGGAAAGAGCAACTCAAGAATAAGCTACTAGCTCTCTATGATGACAAAGCAGGCTCAGTCAGTGAAATTGAGTTCATTCAGAAGACCATGAAGGCTATTAAGCAGAAGTGCGATGCTCAGTGGCAGGTCATTGAGAGTCTGGACTAGAACATCAACGTCCTCAAGCAGATCAGAGAGGAGAAGGATCGCAAGCAGTTCATGCTCGAAGACGAAATCATGTCCTACAGCCACCACTGATCAACACTCAATCAAATACAATACAAAATAGCATAATTTAGCAAATGAAATATATTTTCTAAATGGAGGAGTAGATGCTCTGGATTTGAATAAGATCTAGATTAATTTTGATGCTCATAAACATTAACATATTCAACTAATATTGAGTGTTGAAAAATGGTTTGAGTTGCTTTATTAAATCAAAATTAAATGATATGTAAGGTTTGTTTGTTTGTTTTTCCTGTAATAAGTTGTAATCAATCTTGGTTATTTTCGTTATGGTCTTGGGGAGTTTCCACCTCTTAATGAAATAAAATGAGTGGAGGACTCCTGAGCCTGCTCTTAGTGAGCTTCTGGTTGATTATAACTAAATTAGTTGGTGATGGTCAGGTGTAGGGTGCTCATGAGTTTCATGGTGCTCAGCGACTGAGTGGGAAGCCTACTCTGGAGTTGGCTGCTCATTGTAAGCTTCATGATGTTGCTTATCTTCTACATAAGAGTAAAAAGATACATGAGGGTGCTCAACTGCAGATTAGGCATAATGGTCGTGCTGATCTTCATGGTGATGGGTGTGAGTCTTGGCTTCCTCAGCCTCGTGTGCCTGCTCCTCAGCCTCATGCAGAGAGTGGTGAGATGCTTGGTGATGAGAATGCACTGACTCGTTGTGCTTTTGTGCTGAATGCACTGATTCATTGTGCTTTTCAGGAGTTTGCTCATGAGCATGTGACTCGTGATGATCCTCTTCGTGATGAGACTCCTCGTGAATGGACTTGTCGTGAGTATGAGGTGCTTCGTTATGATCAGTGACATGGTGTTGCTCCACATGCTCCTCATGAGCGTGTGGAGGGAGAGAGTGAGTGCTTGCCTCATGCTGAGTTTCGTGATGCTCCTCAGGGTGGTGCTCAGCTTCAGCATGCTGGTGGGTAGCTGCGTGCTCCTCTTGATGATGACTCTCCACTGCTGCAGCCTCTACATTATTACACTAAAACTTTTAAGTATTATTAATAGCATTTATATTCAGTTGATATAAATGTGCTTTTTAATCAATATGAGTTGACTTTTCTGATTCATGATGAGCATGGTGCTCTCCTGCAGCTTGTTCCTCGTGAGCTTCTTGGTGGACAACTGGTTTGCTTTCCTCCTCGTCATCAGAGTGAACGATATGGTTTCTGCTTGACTTGACTTCTTCCCCGTGTTCATTCACCTCTGCGATGTGATGCTGTGAGAAAGACCTCTGCATCTCGTGTCTCTCCTCATCCTCCCTGACTACATTCTTCTGGACTTGTCTGGGACTCTCTTCAGCTAAATAAAAAGTTTGTTCTGGTTGGTGAGTTTCATGCACTTGCTTCTCAGGAGAGAGCGACTTATTGCTTCTGTGAGACAATTGGCTCTTTCTCTCTTCTTCATGCTAGTGATGCTCCTCATGTACAGGTTCTTCAGCTTGCTCATGATGCTGCTCTTAGTGGGAGTGAGAGCTCTGCACACTCTGCCTCAAAGACTTTTAGGAAGCGGCTTGAACCAAACTTCATTCAAAGAATTTTACAAATTAAAACTGGAAGTGGGCTGCTCACCTTCATCATGATGAGGCTGATGCTCGTGCACTGATTTGATAGAGTGAGTGGACTAGTTGTGGACTGATCCTTCCTGATGGAGACTATTTCTTGATTGCTCGTGATGAGATTAGTGCTCAGACTAGTGATGAGATTAGTGATCAGCCTCATGATGAGATTAGTGGTCTTCGTGGTGATGAGATTAATGCTCTTCTTCATGATGAGAATGCTGAACCTGCTCCTGGGATGGATTATGAGTGTAAGGATCTTCATGGATTTTTTGGTGTTTCTCTTCTTCATCGTGTACACTCTGATTGTGGACGCTTTATGCTTGTGATCTATGAGATGCTGCCATCTGCTGGCCATCATCATTCTGCTCTTCCTCTCTTTCGTTGATGTCCTCTTTCACTGAGTGATAAGATAACAAATTTCTTTAGTGATGAGAATGGGTGGATCTGTGGCTTTTGGCAGCTTCCTCATTATAAAATTTAGTAAATTCATGGACCTGAGGCTTACTCTTTTAAACCTTGGTTGCAGCGAGGACTTCTTCATTATAAGGATCTTGATGAGCAGCTTATAATTGGATTTAATTTAATATGGTGGGTGCTCGATGTGCTGATGAGCTACTTCCTTTACGATATTCTTAGGTGCAGGTTCCTCATGTTTCACGATGGGAGTGGAGATTGATGTGACTGGCTCAAAAACTGCTTGGGCGAGTTCTTCAGAAGATTTGGCTTCTATTCTTACTTGCAGCTCGTAGTTGATGAATGAGACAGTCATTCCGTCGAAGAGCTAGATATAATCTGAGGGCTCGTGATCTTCCACCTGCTGGAAACTTTTCATGAACACGAAGGTACCATTGCTGGAAAGTCTGTCCTTGTCCTTCTCATGGATGGTCCATCCAATATCTCATATAAGAATTAAAGAGAGTTTCTCTCTGATACTAGATTTTGCAATGGTCTGCACTTACAGCCTTGAGCTTGATCTCCACGTCTCTTTTATTGGATCTACCAATGGAAAACTGCTTCTTCTCAGAGCTATCTAAGATAATCTCATTCTGCACCTTCTCTTTATCTTCATCGGCAGAGATCCAAGTTGGTCTTGCTCTAAGAAGAGCCTCTCCATCTTCATCTACTCTGTAGTTAGCCTGAGAACCTTTCATGACAATAAAGTTAGGAGATGACTGAGACCTAGGCTCTGACTCATGCAGCAACTTATCCACATGGTAATGTACAACCTTTCCAAGATCGAGTAAAGCTCCTTGGTGTATCTGGAGTTGAGTGTTGTGGTTAATCTTGATCCTTGAAGTATGAACGATACCTAGATCACGGATGTAGTACTTTCCATCCTTAGAGAGGATCATAAACTGAGACTCCCACAACTTCTTGTCATTGCACAAAATGTAGTGATTGCAATCTCCTTCTCCCACCTTAAACTAGCCCAAATTACCGTCAACCTTCAATTCAAGGTCCTTCAGTTCATCAGTGTCCACATTAATTTAGAGTAAGCTAAACAGAGAAATTGGTGAACTTGAGGAAAAGGTTCTGTGTTTGCTTAGATGTAGGCTTGGAAGAGGTTACATTTCTCTTGAAGTTTATCTTCTGCTTTGCTAGAGCTTCATTAAGTTAGTAGCAGTCTATTCCAGGGGCTACTTGCGAAAGTCCGATTAGTGATTCCAAAGGATCAGGATGGATCTGCTTGCTCACTCTAGATTCGTCTATCATGTCAAAATTAAAGTGTAACAAAGAAATCTGATAAACTTCTAAACATATTACAGTTCATATTGATTGAGTTCATGGTTTAATAAATAATAAGTCAGTGGTGATTCTGGGACCTTATCTGAGTCTAAGTTGATGAGAGAGGATATTGTAGTTAGAGGAAGTGGTGACATAATTAACTGCGCTTATGATGTGAGAGGCATCATCGAAGACGTTGAGAACGTAATTAGAGTGGACCATCAATTACTTGAAGTAGGCCTCATTTTGCTCGAAGGAGTGAAAACTTCCATTCATTGCAGCAACTTATAATAAAACTTCTTTGAGGGCAATTACGAACTCATCAGCCGAACATGAAAGTTAGGACTTGAAGTAAGATAGCCAGAGAGTTTGGGCATTAATAGAAGCCTTAAGAGCTTCAGCAACCTTAGCAGTTTGATCCTTGTTAACTACATACTTGAAGTCTACCATGTCTAAATCATATGCCCAGGGGTGGAGCACTGCGAAACAAGTGTGAGGCATGTTCTAAGACCTGAACTGCTCGATTTCTTCCTTCACAAAATCAAAACTAGTCTAGAAAGAGGTTACTGGATTCTTGAGGTCATCGTCATCAATCTTTCTAGTTCTATTTTTAAGGTAGTAAGAGATAGCCTTGATACAAGACTGGCTCTGTAAGTTTTGACTCTAGATAAGCTTATCAAATAGATCTTAAAGTCTTTTCAAAATATTGAAGAGAAAAGGAAAGTTAAATTTTCAAATGCTCTGAGACGCTGTAGCCTCCAACTTCAACTAAAATTCTGAGGAGCACTGCTTTGAAGCCTTTCAAGTCCCAGTTTTGGTCAATACAAGTCTTAATCACTCCA
Organism: Tetmemena sp. SeJ-2015; assembly: GCA_027382625.1. NCBI lineage: Eukaryota > Ciliophora > Spirotrichea > Sporadotrichida > Oxytrichidae > Tetmemena > Tetmemena sp. SeJ-2015. Next base: position 1,893 of record JAJKFJ010015127.1, on the reverse strand, counting down.
GAAGTGAAGACAGCCTACATTTTGGAAGCAAGCAGGAAGCATAAGCTGTGGACTCTGCTCAGCCTAGCGCCATCCTGGAAGTGCTAGATGCAGTAATTTCATATACTATGTAGAGCACTTTATAATTCTAAATATAAGTTTAATGGGGCAGTAAAGTAAAGTAAAATTAAGGGAATATAATTAATAATCAATTTCAAAACCAGCACTTATCACAGTTCTAGTTAAGAAACCGAAGTTATTATCCTATGTAAGTATGGCTTTAGTTTATATTTTGTAGGGATACTTAGAACTCAGTGGGCAACCACTAACATTCAAAAATTTCCTACAATGGGCCAGTAAATTTTCTCCAACAAGCTCGATGATGGCAAGCAAGTCGTTATTAGCCGCAAGTTGCTTATTTTTGAGTGGGTTAGCAAGTAAAAGCTTGACTTTACTTATGAGAGTAGCACACATTGAGCGCACTAGCACTTGCTTTTGCTGGTCATTAAGATTCTAACTGGATTCCATCTATGGCAGGTTTGAATAAGAAAGAGATTGATAGTTACAGTTTAGGAAAATTCTACTACGAAGATACAACTCTAAGAGCCTTATTTAATTTATTATATATTAAGCCTAACTGATTTGAATTATTTAAACCCTCCTATTTTTCACTTTTAATGACGTGCTGTTAAATTCAAAGAGAAATTCTATATTAAAAATATTGCTCAAGATATACTGAATAATAATATGTAAGCTATTTTATAAATTAAAGATATTTTTTATTTTAAAAACGACTTTAAAAATTTAGAACCTTTTATAAATAGAGATTAATTTAAATTGGGAAAAGGCGATAGATACTCTAGAGTTCATGTTAATTTCTTTTCTTAAGCCACCCTCCATCATAAATTATAAATGAGTAAATTTAATATTTCTTTTAAATTGCTTTTGAATTAATTAAATGTCCAATACTGAATTCATCTTTAATTTAAAAATCTACAGATAAAATCTACAATTTTTAATCTCAATTGAAACAACGGCGTATGTTTAAAAAAATAAATTCTGAAAGCCTAGAGAAGAAAAGTTTAACAAAATTAATGTTTTTTCTTCTCAAGTGGCCATATCAAATTTTAAAGTCAATGAAAAATAAATCAAATTTAAGGCTTGCGGTGATGAGTGGTCAATCTTGATGAGCTTCATTTTCAAAGTTGATATCAAAGAAAAAGTTGGTTCTGAGCAAGTTGTAAGGCACAAAGGAAGTCGAATAGACTGTAGGTCTCCTGATGGAATGCCCACACTTAGTCACAAAGTGCATCGCTCGCTTCCCAACTTCCTCTATCAAGTAGTTTGTCTGCTGGAAACTGGATGGGTAACACCTAATTCTTTCATCAGGGGAAACTTCAACCATACAGATGAGGTACTCAGAAACGATAGTCTCATAGAATGAAAGCTTTCTAGGAGTGGCTAAATCTTTCAAAGACTTTTGCAAGTCCATTAGGAAGTAGGCTTATTGCTCTAGGATAGTTTCTCTTTGCAGAAAAATCGCAAACTCAAGTCGAGGAGTCGCAGAAACAGTTGTTTGCTGCTGCTGAGTTTCTGCCACCACAACGTTTGGGATTTGAGGAACTTAAGTCTGCAACTTTTGCTCTTCCAAATACTCAGCCTTCAAAGAATTTGCAAAAATAGACTAACAAATTCCCTCGTTAAAAGTTTATTAGAAATCTCCAAAGTCCTCCTCATCATCTAAGTCAATTATCCTTAAAATTAAGTGAAAGTATCGTTATCTCTTCTTTTATAATGAGTCACTACTAATTAAGAAAATGCTAAATCTTGTGTATTAAGGACATCATTAGTATTTTAATTAATTTAAGTAATACTAGGTTGATCTCGCTACCTGAGTAAGATTTGCAGTCTTAC
>JAJKFJ010015113.1:0-10741 GCA_027382625.1 Tetmemena sp. SeJ-2015 | reverse complement strand
TACTACAATCTCCAAATAGAGCTGTTCACAACAAATCCTAATTATCTGAGTTTGCGAATAGATCAATTAAGCAAAACGAACAAAGAAGTTATTCTGGTGATAAATAAACAAAGGATGACTATACCACACCGTTTATGCTTTACAATCCTCTCACTCATAAGCGCACGGAGTCGCCAAATAGTCATAAGGTTAACTTTGACATAGAATTCTAGAAGGTTGTAATGGACATTACTAACTAATTTGCACAATAAGTAACTAAAATATATCCATACCTTCCATCTGTCATGCATGAGTTATTATTCACACCCATTAATAATATAGAAGAATTGTTTATAAACAGAATAGAGGAGGTCACAGAAGAATTCGACAGAGAAAGTAAGGCGATTCAGATATCCCCAATCAAATCTAAGAAAATGGAGCAGACTCTATTCAGAAAGAGCGAGGAAAATAAAAAGCTCAAAGAGAAAATTAAAGAGTATGATTTATTAACAAATAATATGAGAAAGAACTATCATAAGGAAATTACGCATTACAAAGAGTCAGGCTAGCAACTCATATTTAGGAAGAATAAAAAGCAAGAGAGTATTCTAGAAGACGAAGTTTAAATTTATCTTAAGAGGAGCAGATAACCATCAACGTTGAGTTGTTTGATTTCTTGGAAGGAATAGACCCGGAAATTCTTAAAATGATTAATTAGAGGATAGATAAAATTAAGCACTAGTACCAAGAAAAGGTTAGAGACCATATCAGATATCAGACTTAGCTCCTTAAAAAAATTTACCTCTTCAATAAGCTTAGCCCTAGCGCCTATTCCATTATAAATTTGACTCTAGAAGAAATATTTTCCAATCTTGCGAAAGTTGAAAACGATCCGAACAAAATCTGGAAATTTTTAGATGATGCTTATGGTACTGACTACTTCTTGGCAGTTATTTACTTATTTTATTGAAAGGGTTTATGGAAAGAGATTTGCGAAGGATTATGATGCTCTCTACACTGAAATCGATAAAGTGAGATAAGAAGCTAAGTTCCACTTTGAGCAAGTGGCGTAATAGAGCTAGGTGGAGATAAAAAATTTGAGGAGGCAACTTGACGAAAGAGCTCAGGAGCTAAGAGAATTGAAAGAGAGGTAAATTATTGAACTAGATAAAGCCAAAAAAGAAGCCTATTTTCATGCTGAGATTTCTTTTCAAGCAACTGAGGCAAAGTGTAAGATAGAAGAATTCTAAGTTAATCTTTGTAGAGTTTTAAAAGTTTGATTAACAAATGGGTGAATTGTATCAAAAACTGAGGTAGCAGGAAGATCTCAATGAAAAATTCAATGAAATTTTGATGAAAGAAAAGCTCAAATAAGTTAACATTATTTTTGTAATAAGTTGTAAGAATTCCTTGGATTTAAAAATGTGAAGTACATGAGATGGCTGATACTTGGAAAGATGAAAAAGATTGCTCAGTCAGATGAAAAAATCAAGGAGTAAACTATAGAGAGAGTTTTCCAATTTATAAGAGGAGAGACTAACTTAGAAGCTGATAAAGTTAGAAAAGAGATGCAGCAAGAGGTCGATTATTTACAAAAAGAGAACACTGAGTTAGTAATTGAATTAAATGAGGTCAAGAGAAAGCTTTAAAATGTAACGGAGAAATCGAAGTATCTCTCGCAAAATCTTGAAGATGTAACTCAATAGGCTCATATGTACAAAGAAAGAGTTGAGAGCATGCTTGAAGATAATAGAAAGCTATAGTCAGAGGCATCTCTCATCACTAAGAACTTAGAAAACTCTAGGGGACTCATAGAAATGCTCGAGAGAGAAAAGCATAGACTTGAGGTTGAGTTACTCAGATATACTAAGCAAGCAATGAAGAGCAATCTTATAGAAGCTGAGCTGCATTAGAAGAAAGCTCTTCATCAGATTAGCGAGGCAGGAATTAACAAAATGAAGAATATTTACGAAAATAATATGAAAACAAAGCAAACTATGACTTAAATAAGAGGAATAGACAAAGAAATTATGATGAAACAAACTGAGGAAGAGGCCAAGGATAATTTAATTTTAGTTCAATTAATCAGTTGAGAAAAATTCCAGTAAAGAATGTTGAAATTTAAACAGAAGAGCAGTTTCTAAAGACGATTGAAGATGGCGTGAGTGATCATGAGCTTTCAAGTCATCAACTTGAAATGATAAAGCAGTTCAAGTAGTCAACACAAGCCCTTCGAAAATCTAGTAGTTTAGGAAAGTAGAAAATGATTGATGTGTTAAAACTAATGAGTGAGGGTGAAAACTCAGCATTGAAGATTATAGATCGAGAAAAACTAGTAGATGTAGCTGTAGAATGTAATCTACTTGATTAAGAGGAAATGTAGCTGCTAAATAAAAACCTCAAATTAGTTCTCTATATTTAAGATGAAGAAGTTTATTGCGAACTGGAAGCTTTGCTCATCCAAAGAAATTTAAAGATTCTATATCTATAGGAGCACAAAATGATATAGATATGGAAAGAGAATCCGAAAATAACTTTGCTGATTCTCTTCTCAAAACTGGTAACTCAGCTATGAGATTCGACTAAAATGAAATAAAGATCAAAATTAGATAACTTAAGGATTTGGGGAGCGCTGCAAAATTCACTAGAAATATAAGTGAAAGCTAGAGAATGAGACTCTTCCCAGATAATCAACCTCAGGTTTATCATAGACTATGGGATGAAGTGGAACATAAGAGAAGAAGGACTGAACATGTTAAAGATAAGTTTAACATGCTAAGAACTTAAGAGTGGAGTAAGCGACTTCAATAGCCTCAAATTGAGAATATCAGTAAGTTGCAGTATGCCTTAAATAATTTTAGAGAGCCTCGTAAGAAGAGACCCAGTCACTGGAAAGACTTTTGTTAATATAACGGAGCTTAACAATATGAGGTAGTAAAGTCTTCTCTCTAGCCAAAACTTTGGCTAACAGATGAATGTTGAGGAAGCTAAATTAGAGTTTTAACCTATCACTAATCTGAAAGAAGGATTTTCGAGGAGCAGAATGAATTTATTGAATAGAAGTTACAATAAATCCTAGAATAAAAATAGTTTTTCAAGAGCTATAAATGAAAGCTAACCCTGCTAAGAATGTAAGTTTAGCCTTCAATTAATTTTATAGTGGATGAAACTCTTCAGAAGGTCATTTCTTAAACCCAAACAACAAGGAAACATTAAAGAACCAATTCAGCTATCAAGTCATATAAAACTAGACACATCAGGATTGAATCAGTAGATTAATCTGCTTTTGTTTGATTTAATTCTTTTCTTCTTTATAATACTAAAATAAAAATAATTCTTAAAATCAAATTGAATCATAAATTTGTCTAAGTTTTAGTTCCGACTGCGCAAGAGATAGATTTTTTCTTTTAATTTTAATCAAGGTGGTCTGCCTTAGTGTTGATTAAGAAAGTAAACCCTTAAACCTTTCTTGAATATTAGAGACATTTTAGTTTAATTATAGTTCGCTATTTTTATCCAATCTCTATACAAAAAGATCTCTTATTTTCTAAGTTTAATTTTCTGTTTAGACTAGGGCTACTTATTAGTTTATAAATAGTAATTAAGAGTTTAAACTAATTATATAGCAAGTTTTAAATTAAACATAGAGATCAATTTTATATTTAAAAATAAATTAGTTTTTAGCAATCTAAAGATCAGCCTAAAGCTTTTATCCACTCTAAGGAATATATGATGTTGAATTGATCTAGTTCAATTGAAGTTTTGGCACTATGGAATTTGTATTGATAGGCACAAGCTATCTTGTATCCAAAACAGAGTTGAAATTTATCTTTTTCAAATCAGAAAACTTTTGAGTCATAGTTCTTTAATGATGATGAAACTTTACACTTTAATTATTTTTATCAGGACTAAGCATATATTTATTAGAATAAAAATTAGTAGAGGAATACATTTGCAAGGGATTTTTAAAAATAGACGCCTTTAAAGTTGAATTTTAAAACAAAGAGTTCTACTCTTTCGACTTTTCACCTCCAACCTTATGTTTTAAGTTAGTCAAGAATTTTGTTCTTATTTTATTGTCATTTTATAGATTGAGATTCTGTCTTAAATTAAATGATAATAAACCTTTGCTTGGAGAGAGAATGAGAAGGAGATTAAATTTCACTTTTTAGTGCTTATTCACTTTACATTCTTTGAAGTAGCTGAGCCTTTTAATTGAATATCTTTTTTTCATGGTTCAACTAATTGAGATAAGTTGAATTTCTAAGGTGCTTCTAGACTTACGCGCTATTCTTCGTTTCTTTGACTGGACTTTGAGAGGAGTCTCTTTAAACTGGAGACAGCGAAATTTATATTCTTTAGAAATCAGGTTTAGAAGGGAACCTTTTTAACTTTGTGTTTTGATTAAATTCTTGCATTCCTTATATCTCCGATTGATTTCTATCTATGTCCTAGTTACCATAGTTTATAGCCTAGAATTCAAAGTTCTGATTGTGGATTTCCAACTTATCGAACGGACTTATATTTTTGTCATGATTTTTAAACTGAGTATTCTTTGCAGGTTTTTGAGTAATCTTGGGGTTAGAAAACAAATTCTTTGGACTGAGTTTGAAGTTGGAGCCAATTTTACTTTTACTACCGGCTGCTATGCTGCCCTATCTTTGAATCTTGGTTGGAGATAAAATTTTAAGAAAGTTAGACTTGGTAGGAATAGAGAATTTTCCGCAAAGAGAGTTCTTTTTCTCCATCACTATGCTTTATAAACTTGATTAGTCGTCTATACTAAATTACTCATAAAATATTTACCTGAAGAATGCTAAGAGAGGCTTTCACTATTTTAATCTCCACCATCATTAGGGAGAATTATATTGACATCTCTCATATTGCTGGAATCAGCATTAGAGTCCGCTCTTAATTTGGCAGGGCTTAGATAGTTTTATTTCAAGCTTCAAAATATTCAGAACAAAAAATATTAACTCAAATATCATTATATCTATTAAAAATCATATCGTTCAACTTTCTCTTCTGGATGGGGTTGAGCTTGCTCATAATTATATAGGAATCTCTATACTCGCACCATTGATAAGAATAATTATAATTTATATTGCTTTCTTAGTACTTCTTAAAGGTTAGCTGCTCTGATCGGAGAGTCGAGAACTGCAGTTTATTCGAGCATTCTTTAAATAGACTTCTCTTTGTATTCCTCTTCAGCTGAGATTTTATCTCTTAATCTCTTTTATGCTCTTATCGAAGCCTTGAGCCCTTCTTGAGCTTTATAGTCCATCATCGATTCTTATAGTGTCAGGAGAGTATCCTGAATTTTCCTTTTTAAAGTTGGTTGCTTCTCACACTGAGCAAGACACTCATTCATTTCTTTAATGAGCTAGGGATTAACTTGAAACTTGCTACTCTAATTTTGAGCCATGCTTGCATCCGGAGCTTAGTATCTTCCAAAGTTAGTAGTATTTGCCCCATTTGAGTTCACAATTTTAGAAATGTAGAGATTCTCTCTTGAAGAATTCAGAGAATTTGGCATTGTCCTTCTTCCAGCAAATGGCTTAAATCTATCCCCTATTTTTCTAAAGGTAGGTAAATTTTATTCCAACCAACCCACTAACTTCTCTTCTGAATATTAATCTGAGGAATCAAGACCTGGTCCTCTACAGAATAAAATAGCATCAGTTGCCTGCATCATAGTCATAGTTACTCCATACTCAGTATTTATAAAATCGAGAAGTAGTTCTCTTGTCATTTGCATTTTCTTGTTTCTATTTTTAAACTTCTCCAATTTTTCTTAAATTTAAGAAGCTTTGATAATCTGAGCATTGGACTAATTATGCTCATTTGATATGAGTCTTCTTCTTGTTGAAGGATAGTCATTACTTGTTTCATTCTTGCTATTTATATTTGGATCTCTTTAGCTTGGTCTCCTTCCTTGGCCGAATAAGTTCTTTAGTTTAGTATCTGCACTCGTCTAACCAGGGATGATGAGCATATTTTGCTACTTCATAATTTCTTATTCAAGAAAATCAGCTGCACTGTTTCCCATGCCCTTTTGTATGTATTTTTTCATAGTGTCAGGATTATTCCCCACTATAATAGTAATTTTATTAGATTATTTTACTTGCAGGTAGACTCCCATATCAATAAAATAAATTAAAGTGTGAATCTGTTGTGGCCCTTTTATTTAGGATTTTACAGAGTGATATCAGTGGAGAGTAAGTTACCATTTTGTTACATAGCTGCTCGTTTGTTCATTTCTATTTTAGTTATAAATAATTGCAATAAGTCTAAAGGAAGAAGAATGAATTGCACAAATACGTTGTTAAATTTAATTTCAAATCGTAAGCTATTTTAATAAACGGGAATATAAAGTATGATGATGACACCAGTAAAGTTTCCTCCTTAAGCAAAAGAAAATTTACAAAATCATTCCATGCAACTACTACCCAAGAAAACCTAGATTGCCAAACCCTTGCAGAAAATAAGTAACCGTGAATAAAGTAGTTCATCAATCTTATAGATATAGATGATGGAGTATCGGAGGATTTAATTGAATTCGAGGATGTGTTTCACAATGGAAGCAGCTTGAATACTTAGTTTTCCCTTATCAAAGAAAATAAGACAAGGAATCCCTTCAACTTAAATCCAGTTATTTTCTAAACGTAGCCTCATTAAACTGCGGATGCAATCTTAACCTCCAAATTAAAGATAAATAGAACAGAAAGCAAAAGCGACTGGATTCATATTAATTTGTTATACATTTAAATATGACTAGTCTTAAAGTAAGATTAAAAGTTAGAATAATTACAACCAATTTACATTTTATGCAGCAAGCAGTCAGAGTCCAGTCAAGTGCGAGTGATAACTGCAAATACTCTCAGAAGACTTGCGGACTTAAAATTTATCAATTAACCACCCAAAGCATTTAGAATTCACCTCTAAAAACTCAATGAAAATAGACTTAGCTTATTTTTATTTAGCTCAAAAGTATTTTAGAAATCGCAGCCATTACTCAAAAATAAAGACTATTTATCCATCAAATATCAATTACCCATAGGATTAAGATAATTCTAAGAGCTCTCGTTAAATATAGAATAATTTCCTTCAATTCAATAGTTAATCTTAGAAAGTTAAAGGAATTTATGATAAAGCAGCAAAGTAAGGGTGGACCACATCTAAGATATTTTAATAAATTAACATATCAGCGCAGAAAGCAAAAACCAATAGATCACAATCTATTTATTTATGATCGGTAAGTTTTGAGTCGTGGGTAAATTTTTATAGAACCACGAGGATATGAAGAAAATTTAATTTTTTTAAAATCTATCAGGATCTTTAAAGGCCAATTTTATGCTAAATAAAATAGAATAATGAGAGTGGCAAAGAAAATTACTTGCCGAAGCAATTGACTAATATACCTTAAACCTAGAAATATAATTTAAATTTATAACTATAAAATTTAAAATAATGAAAATTGAAATCGATAATTAAGTTAGAATTCAAGAGATTAATTGTTTGAAATAATAAATTATAATTAGAAGAATGAAGAGAGAAGGAGCTTTGAACAATTTTTATATTTCTCAAAGACTAAAAAGATTTTGTTTAGTATAAGAAGTAGAAAAATGAAGAGTTTTTATTTTGTATGTTAGCTTTAGCAGAAAGAACTGGAAGACTTTAAAAAGTAGTAATTTCTTTAAATCTCAAAGCGTTCTTAAGAATTAGCAGACAAATCTCGCAAGTCAAGTCCTGACTAATTTAAAACCATCCATGATCGTCTCTTCAAATAGTGTTCATCTGCTTGTAAGGTACAGTAAGATGATTAGTAATCTGTAATCACTGAATAAATGAATCAAAATGTTAGGCATAGTGTCAATGCAAAAGCTAATATATCTAGTCTCATAAGCAGACTATACGAATCAGCAATAGATGTAAAAAGAAAGAGTCAACCTCAGACACAAAAACTTTCTTGTGAATCCACTGCAATTTATTTTTCATTCCAAATTTAGAAAGATAGCACCAAGAAAATTAAGTCTAGATCTGAGCAAATTCTGCAGGAAAATTTATTTAGAGATCTCGATAAATTGATGATAGACAGATGCCTAGATTAGGATAGTAAAATAACTATAGAGTAGATGAGAGAAATAATGATCAGTTTAGGGTACTACAATCGAAAAACTATGCCTAAAGAAGAGATTTAATTAATAAACTAGCTAGGCTAATTGTTGATACCTTCAAATATAAGTCCAGAGGATGACCTTGATTACAGCATCCAAATGAAAAATTTTGAAAAAGCTCTCAAAATCATAGATTAGGATAAATCCTTTTTAATTAATCATATCTGTGGAGACTAGATCGCAGTCTCCTAACTATTCCTCTTAAATCAAAGAGTAATAAAGCAATATAGAAAGTATCCCGCATATTACTTTTATATTATATTGAGTTTGATGAGGATGGAGTCGTTATATTCAAAGAAGAGGATATAAAATATTTTAGGAGACATTTTGGTAATTTGTTTAAAAATAGAATCCAATTTAAGAAGGATTAAAGATCCAAAAAGAGTGTAGTTAGAGCTCTATTAAATATTTTAACCGCTTTTTTTAGTTATTATTTCTATCTAGGGAGAATAATTTGAGTTTCCAACCTTCAATTAACAGAAAGTCTCAAAATACTTAATTACAGAAATATGACTAACATTTTGAAATTATAAATTTGGCTTTAACTTTCGTACCTCAAATACTTAGATCCTCCGAATACTCTAAAATATTTGAAACTAAACGAAATTCATAGTAGAATGTAAGCGATGTGAAGAGTAATGATAAATGTGAAGAATTGTACTAAAAGAGCATCATAAAATAAAATCTGCTGATAGAACAATAGATGAGATACAAATGATTAAAGAGCCTCACTAGTTCACGTTTTAGCCAAATCTTTCTCTTTAGAAAAGATCTTGCATGAGGTGCTTACATAGCCAACCAATTCTATTGATAAAGGTGAATTTTTATTCTTTTAATAAGACTTATAGAAAATAAAGTAGTAGAGGGAGGACCTTTGCTATATGTTGACATAAATATTGGATAGGAAATGAAACCTAGAATTGTTATTTATCCTAATGATAACCCTGAAATCTTAGCAAAGAGGTTCGCTAAAGCTCATAGTAAGTTAAATTATTACAAATATATCACTATTGATAGATTTAAACATTGATTTGAGATAAAAGTTGGCCATTCTCCTTAAAAATTAAATTAATTGTATTATGGCTAAGTTAGACCAATGAGAGTTGTTTCTTCAAATGAAATCATTATATTTTATCACTCTATTAATTTTAGGTTAATCAGAAAACTAACAAGAGAAATTATAAGATAGATAGTTATGATTTATTAGTTGAATAATTTCTCTTTCTAATTTAATAATATTTCTCAAAAAGATTTTGAAACACATGCTTATTATGAATAAGTAAGACTTTCTGATTTATTAGAGCTATAATTATTGAGATATCCTCAAGCTACTTTCTTCGGATACATCGGTATTGCTCAATGAACTATAATGAATGCCTCAGGACTTGTCGCTTTCTCTCCTTCTAATTATATTTAAAAAATATATGGTGTGAATATATTCCAAGTGAGCTCTCTCTCCTTCCGACAAAATAAAAATCTTAACTCAAATAAAATGTTAATTTTTTATTATTTAGATTGAGGTCTCAAGAACTTGGGTAGGCGGCTTTTGAAAAAAGAGCATTGAGATCCAATAGTAAAGATAAGCTACATCATGACATGCTAATTCGTTTGGGAACTGAAAACTCTAATCGAAAAGTACAAGCCCATCTTCAAAAGGAGGAGGAAGAATTAAACGCTTTAACTTTAGAATAACTAAATACAATAAAGAGCAAGTACAAACTAAAATCTGGATTTGATAAAATTTATAATAGAGTGAGTATCTTTCTCTTTTCTAAAAAGCAAGGGTAGATACTCAGTATAAAAAGAAAATAACACATGATTTACATCATTCATAAGTATAAAGTAGTCTTAAAAGCTTTGGATCATCGAGCCAGTATCACATTTATAACAGTTAAAGATAAAGAAATGATTCCACAAAGGCTTTTGGGGAGAATCAGTTTTAAAACAGAGGCCCAATTCCTAAAGCAAAAAGAGAGAATTTTACTACTTTGAGGGACTAGAAAAATTAGGAATCAATCTTGCATGCTCTATTAAAATTTAAAAATTAAATGTCAAACGCTATGACTTAGTTATTATAAAGTTATGCATGTACTTTCAAATGAATAGCCTGAGAATAAAATGTTGTTTTTATTTTATTTCTTCAAACATTATGATTTAGTATAATGATTATAATTATTGAAGAAAAAAACTCTTGGGAAAGTATCATAGTTTGGTGATACTAATAGCAATTAGGATTCCTATGTTTTTAATTTTAGGATTTTGAAAATGGTTCTTGCCCTACTCCTCGCTGCTGACGGTAAGACTTATTATACCTGCAATAAATTAGAGCTTATCTGAGTAAAAAATTATAGAACAAGCTGATCCTCATCGCTTTATAATATGCACGTGAAGCTTATCGGTATTGCTGCCGCCCTAGTCTTCTCCAGTAAGTTTTGCTTTGAATATTTTATGTTGCGTCTAGACCTCGGAGCTGCTTACGGAACTGCTAAGAGTGGAGTCGGTATTTCATCCATGGGAGTCCTCAAGCCCGAACTTATCTTCCAGTCTATCATTCCAATTATTATGGCGGGTATCTTGGGTATCTA
>JAJKFJ010015111.1:0-10742 GCA_027382625.1 Tetmemena sp. SeJ-2015 | reverse complement strand
CATTCCTTCCATATCTAGTTCGAACTTCGAAAGACTAATTCATCAGTCTAAGATTCATCTGAGGGATTTAAACCGCAGGAATAAATGAAAGCTTCTCATTCTCAAATATTTCAGAGTTGTTAAAAGACCCACCATCCTTGGTTTGACTAGTGCTGAAAAAATTAAAGCCCGAGTTGGCTTCGTTCTTTCTAGAGGTGCTAAATTACTGCTTCTTTGAATTTTGTTCTAGCAGATTTGCACTTCCAAAGGAGGCATCAGGATTTTTCTCTCTGAAGGATTGTCTTCCCACATTTTGCAATCGGCGATTTGAGAATGTATACTCTCCAGTTTAAGCAAGCAGATCTTCAGTTACTACTTGCCTCGAATTCTTGATTACCTTGCTCAGAGAATTTTGGTTCTTAGATTATGTGCTTGAAACTTAGGGGAGGAGATTATGATTCCTGGGTTGAGCATCCATCGTCAGGTATATACTTGGGTTTGAAAAAGTTGAAATCTTATGCTTGGGGTCATCAAGATCACCTTCTTACTAAATGGAAGTGTACCTAGTCGACGACTGATAAACTCCAGCGCCTTTATCGTAACTAGTTTAGTTTTTATTGTCCTAAATTGAGATACGCTCTTCGAAGTTCAACTTATGCGAAGCTTGAGCTAAATCTGACTGCTGGACTGATCTGAAAATTGAATTCTGTTTGCTATAATAAATATACACACATCTCATAATAGTCTTGCTCACAATCTTTGTTGAAAAATTAGTTATCTGAACCTGAGATAGGTCCAGCTTCTTCTTGCTTGAACTAAACTGGGGCGTGTCTAAAGAAGGATTTTAAGCAGCATCCTTGCTATCTTGAGCTATTTAATTATCCATTTCTCTATAAACCTTTTCTACAATGAAATAATTTTTATAGCTCAATATTTGTTTTAAAACTTACTGCTGATTAGAGAAAACTTAAAATTCGAGCATGATTTTAATTTTTCATTTATCTCAAAGTAATAATTTTGTCTAGTGATCGATAGTTTTTTCAGGTTTTCAATAATTATAATTTAAGTTTAAGTATAGTCAATCTTAAACAAGTCACCAAGGTGCCTAAAATGAACTAGCTCTATGCGAATCTGTCAGTTCAGTAGAACTTTAAAATGCAAGGGGCAGAGTTCCGCCTCCTCTAAATGAAGAATAAGTCTTATAAACTACCTGATAACGATAAATTACCTCCTCAGTTCAAGCCAGTGACTTACCCCTACAAGCTTAAAGATCGAATTGCAAAAACGGAGTTTGAAAGCTGAGAAGACTCTCAAAACATTAATTGTAGATTGTGCGGCGATATACTTGTGGAAGGAACCTCTTGTAAGAAGTGCAAGACACCTTATTGCATTCAGTGCTTTGAAAACTACGTGCAGTAAAAGAGTTGCTGCCCGAATGGATGCAAGAACAATATCTTAGGAGGTGGATTTCCAAGAAAATCTTAGAAAGCTCTGAAAGGAGTCTATTTCACTTGCTTTAACTTCAAACTAGGGTGTCAAAATCCCATAAACTATACAAAGGTGTTTCAGCATGATAATGAATGCATAATGAGATTGATCTTCTGTATTAGGTGCAACTAGCAGCTTCCTATCTCTTAGGTATTTGAGCACGTGTCTATATGCAATGATCACACTCAGGATGTGACTTGCAGAAACTGTAGCCAGATTTACAAGTCAACTCAGGAATAGGAACATCAGCAAGTCTGCGAGAAAAGGAGAGTCAAATGCGTGGGGCTGAACTGCAAGTTTGAAACAGCCAGATCAGAGATTGAGGCTCATTAAGAGACTTGCGAATTCATAAGCTTAGAATGTGAGAGATGCAAAGACACGGTTCCTAGGAATAAACAAGCCACACATGACTGTGTAGATTCAATGCTCAGGCAATTCAATACTCGATCGAAAGAGCTAACAGAGCTCTCTCAGTAGGTTGAGAGCATCACTCTAGATATTTCTAAACAATCCATCATTTTAGAGAGACTGAACACCTTGAACAACGAGAAGATGAAAAAGGTCACTGAGCTCGAAAGATACATGTAGCTTAAGAGATCCAAGCCGCCTCCAAAGCCTTATGATTTCCATTAGCATGAGCAAAGTTTTCAAAAATCTAGCATTGAAAACGCAGGCTCTTCCAATCAATAAAGCTCTTACACGAAAGGCCTGGGAACTTTTAAAAGAAAAGCTTATGATAACAAAAATGGCAACTATCCTCTGGACTCTTCAAAGAATTCTATAAGAGTGTCTCAGGTTTAAGGAAATTCGAATATGGAAGAAGAGAATATTGATGATGAAGATAGCAGTGTGATTATTCAACCAAGCAATGGAAATGATGATGGAGATGACGTGTACGCTAATTATGATCCTAGCTTTACACCTTAGGATAAATTAAAGAAGAGCTAATCTTAAAATTTCTAAAATCAGAGAAACTATTAAGGCCCTCAATCTAGTTATTAAAATAATAAGAATTAGGATTTCCAAAGAGGTAAGAGTTAGTAACTATTAGATTATGATCCTGAAACTACAGTTGAAGGATTTAAGAGAGCTTCTGAAAAAGCTAAAGTAGTTTCAAATGAAGGCAATTAAAATTATTAAGACAAATAGAAGTAATATTCTAATTATGGGAGAGGGAATAACAATTTCTAGAGCTACCGAGGAGGATTTGGAAACAATAATTATTAGAGAGGCTCGTATCAAGGCAAAGGCTAGTATAATAATAACAATTATCAAAGTAAATGGAATTCACAATACAACAATAATAATTAAGGTTAGAGAAATGAACAGCAGCTATAAAACAACTAAGCTAATAACTCTGCAGCAGCATCATAGGCTACAGATACCGAGCTTTGCAGATGCCCTCCAAGGAAATAAAATCTTCCTAAGGTTGGAAAGTGTTACAAGTGTAGCTTCAAAGTATGCAAAACTTGTAAAAGCTTTTGCTCAAAGTGCGGGAATTACATGTGCACTTACTGTCAACATGTGTGTGAGCAGTGCTGTCAATTTGTTTGCGAAAAATGCTCTTGTGGATGTAAGAATACCTGAGAAATAAAATCATTAAAGATAATGAACATAATTATTTTCTTAAGATACACTATTAAATAATCCTATTTTTAAATGACAAGAATTCATTTTAAAAGATGGAAATTTTAATTTGAAATTTAATTCTTAAGCAATAAATAAATGTCTTACCAACGTTAAGGCCTAATTCAGGCCTTTGATGAATCTGTCTCTCTTCAATCCACTGATCTAAACCAAAGGTTAATACTTAAACTTGAGCAGCTGAAGGCTTAGCCAGTGCTTTCATTGGGCGATAGCTATCTCGGAGATGAGGGATGCAGACTTCTGTATGAATTTTTCAAAGCGAATTCCCATTCTCACATCTCTAAGATCGACTTGAAGGGAAACAACATTGGAGAACGAGGAGCCATGTGGGTGGCTAAGTTACTCTAAGAGAACGATAGTGTGAGGAAAATCAGCTTTGAGTGGAATTCAATCGGTCTTAGCGATAGTGGAGTGCAAGCATTGTGCCAATCCTTGTATTCAAACCTAGCTTGTCAGGAATTGGATCTTAGAAATTTACCTTATATTCCATTTTGATATACTATTTTTAGTCTAAAAGTTAGAAATAACCAAATCCAGTCATCAAGCTCGATACACATCGCAGACTTGATTAGATAAAATAAGGCCTTGAAGAGAATCGATCTGAGGTGGAATGACCTTGGAAAGCAAGGAGCACAAACTATTCTGCAGGCAATTACCGAGAATCCAGTAATTCAATACTTGGACTTGGTCGGTAACAAAGGTTGTGAGGAGGAACAGCGACTGATCGAAGTGTAACTGAAGCGAAATAGGGGAGAGATGCCTGGGCTACAGGGAGCTCTAATGGAGGGAGTACTTGCTGCGAAGGAAAATGAAGTCCCACTCCAAATTTTCCAAAGAGAGAAGGAATTTGCAGAGGACATCTTAAAGCTATAAATTGATATTCTATTTGATCAAGGCAAGGTATGAAGCTTAGGTGATCGCGCATAAGCGAACAGAGAAGCAGTGCAGAGAGCTGGAGAGGAAACTGGAAATGGAATAACGCAAGGCAAGTCTAAAGCAGTCAGAACTGGTAAAGCAGTTGGAGGAAGAGCGCATAGCAAGGAAGACTATAGAATCTTAACTCACCAGACTCAAAGAGGATTTTGCGAGAACGGATCTATCAAAGGACAAATTTAGCGGTGAGATTCAAATTAAGTTCGAAAAGATCAAGTCAGACAGAAATAATCTTGAGATTGTATTTTAAGAATTCAGTATTTTATGATGAGCTAGAGCTGAATCAGTGGAAGGACACTTCAACTAAGGAAATTGGCTTTCTCTAAGAGAAGATAAGCAGTTTGGAAAACTAGTTAGCCAGTCAATAGACCCTATTTATCAAAGTAATTATCATGCATGTATTTCCTATATGCAAGTGTACTGATGCAGCATCAGAGTGAGAATGAGAGGAATGACCAAAAGCATAAAGCCAGAATAGCTGAGATGATACAAATCTTACTTTAATTTAGTGACTCCATTTGAAATTATATGATTAGCAGGCATGAAAAGGCGCTTAACGAGAAGGAGAAACAATACATGGACATGCAGTAAGAGCGGGATATTGCCTAGAGGCGACTAGATTAGTACAAGACTGAGCAGCTGAAGAGTTAACTTGAGAAGGAGAGAAAGATTACAGAACTTAAGAATCAGGTTTAAAACGAGCAGGCTAACTTCTCTAAGCAGATAGCTGTCATTAATCTTTAATATTCCACTAAATTATTTGAATTTGGATAGCAAGTGAATAGCAACTGAAGGCGGAACAGCTCAGAAAGCACATAGAGCAACAGTAGAATATTTAGAAGCAGTACTAATAGTAGATAGACAGCTAGAGGGTGAGTTTTGATTAGAGAGTTCACGATAAGGATAAGAAGATTGAGGATTTGCAAGAGCAGCTGTTCTAACTTAAAAATCAGTAGAGTGAGCTCAATGATAGAATCACTCTCAGTGAGAACAAAACTAGTCTCCTCTAGAGAATAATAAACGACGAACAGCAAAACAACGATGTACTCAGCAAGAGGATTAAACTTATTTAATATTCTAGATTGCTGATCTTGAAGCTGAAATCATTTCAGTCCATAACTAGGCCAAAGAAAGAGTGTTTATATTTTTAATAAAATAATAATTTCTAAATATAATAATCTAGCAAAGACATTTATTTAATTTATATTTGAGAGAGAAATATTGTTTATTTAGAGTTAGATAGGAAGCTTAAAACTACGAATCAAAGATAAATAGCCTCGAGAGGTAAATTACTGCCAAGAATTAAAACATTTATATTTGTTTTAAAATCTGTTTTTCTAATATAAACTATTATTTTTAAAATGTGAGGAAGTAAATACTAAAAATTAAAATTTTTTTAAAAAATAACGTACTAAATTAAATATATAGAAAGAATGAGGAGATATCGAAGAAAGCTGAAAACCTGAGACAAATGAATGCACTTTTCCAAGATGTCAATAAAATGCTAGAGGGGTGAAGAACTAATGAAATATATAAATAGAGTCTGTTTTTTACTCATAATTATGAATTCACTTTATTAATTTAACCACCCTCAAACTAAAAGCAAAATAGCAGTCTAAAATTTAAGGTAAAGCCAGAATATAAATTAGAATTAAGTTTGCAAAGCAAACCAGTTTATAAGTTAAAATCATTTCAATACAAATTCATCAGAGAGTGAATGAACTTCACTCTTTATTAAAAGAGTTATAATTTCCCATTCTTATCAGTTTAAGTGAGGGCCGCCACCTACATTCTAATCTGAAATGGCTCTTTCAATCTTTCTATTATGCTTCTCCATAATTAGGAGCTACTGAGTAGCACTTGCAGCCTCCATGTCCCTCATTGCAGTAGTCAGATTAATTATTAAAAAGATATTAGTAAATTGATATATAAATTATAATAATTAGATTTTAACTGGACTTGTGTTTCTCTTTGATACCTGATATAATTTTATGCTACTGAAGTATTTTAGATTCTTGGATTACTGGAAGTGTGGAAGTTTGGGCCTTGGGCTCAAAAGAAGATTGCAAAGTAGGTTGCAAGGAAAAGATAAAATAAATATATTAACTACAAAACATTTATTAGTAAGATTAGCTGCTATTAACTATAAAATTTTGAATTAAAAGTAATCATAATTAAAATCAATTTGCAATACTGATGGGTGAATTATTAATTCAAAGCATCTGATTGTGGAGCTACTATTTTCTTGAGAGAAGCAAATTCATGCGAATTGATTCTGTTTCTCTTAAGATCTTAAAATTTACAAATGCAATAAATCTACATACTAGTTTATATTAACTAAGTCTCTTTGCTTCAGACTGTCTATAAGTAAACCAGTTAATTAATGATTCATAATTGTAAGAGTTTATATTAGAATCCTTAATGGATTCAGATTTGGAAGGAATATTTCTTAGGTCAATAATTAGAAATAATTTTACATGAATCAACAAGAGTAAAAAACTAACAATATTCAAGCCTAAGATGCTAATTTTAGTAATTTAAAGTTCCTTTAGAAGCAAAGTTAAGCATTATTTTTTTGGAGTTTATCTCATCTTAATGTTCTTGATTGTTAGCTCTAAAGGATTAGGAGTTTTCACTCTCATAGCTCAGGGAATTACTCATATTGGCCACATTCACATTTTGATGATAGCTGTAGAGAGGCATTCTAACTTATGCAGGATAGGAATTTTCTGTAACAGCTTGCAAAGCCTGCAATTACTAAACTGTTAGCAATTCCTAATAGTCATCTAGTCTGCTAGAACCCGAGCTCATACCAATATCAGTTCTCGTACGCTTGTGAATTATTCTCACAGAGGGAGGCTTGCTAGATTTATTTCCACTCACTACTTCAGCGATGCTCTCTAGGTTTTGTGATTACAAAAACTTGTTAAAAAATAAAAAGGCTTCTATAAATTAGCTTATGATTGTCCTGGATTCTAAGCTCCAGACTGATCTAAATAGTTAAGTGGTATGGTTGAATTCTAGTCCAATTATGATTGAAAAATTGCTCTCTAACCGTTATTCTAAAGGCTTATTCTATGAGAGAGACTCCCAGCATTAACTACTCCAATCGAGCCAATAGTAGAAGAGCTAGTTAAATTCCTCGAGTGGTTTACACGGACGTTAGAAACGAATTTTTAGTACTGCTTTCCATTTTATTCAACTGCAGAAAACTTTTCTGGATTACTTTTTTGAGGAGGTGATCCATTAGTCGAATTTTAGGTACTTGAAACACCAACGGAGCTGAGTTTGTGACTAGAATTATTCTACTTCATTTTGACGACAAAGCTTAAATTGTCTCCCTTTTTGAGCTTTTCCTCTGGATTTTTCATCTGATTTTACTTGCTTTAGCTGACACCTTGGAGGAATTTAGAAATGGAAGTCGATTAGCTGGTCAACTAGGGCTATATATCATTTCTTTATGTCTGCATTTAATTCTCGGAGCTTTGCATTTAAGGCTGTCCTGGCTCTAATATCTGCTATATTTAGTGGGATGAGTTCTTAGTTTTAGGGATTCCAAAAAGGGTCTTGAGTTTCTTGTTTGTTATTGGCAATTTATATCTTTGTGGTGCTGGGGCCTAAGTGCCTTATTTCTCATTAACCAACAGCTCATTGTAATAGATGAATTCAGCTTGGCTTTTCGTGGGGCCTCTCTCAGTCAAAGACTGCATTATTCCACAGTCTGAACCGAGATCTAAATCCTAGTCAGGCAATGTCTGAACAACCTTGTCTTAGTAAGTTTGCGATCCATTTTGAATGAGGAAAGTTGAGGTTTCATTCATTTGATTTACAAACCTCTACTTCTATTCTTCCCCCTCCTTAGTTTCCTCTTAGATGGGGTTTGCAGGAAAGAATTTTTGCAAGACAAGCTTTTCTATCTCTCTTTGTTGTTCAGGACTACGATCAGTTAGCTTGCCTTTCGATGCTCCCAGGTCTATACTAAACTTCTGCTGATAGCCATTGCTGATCTTCTCTATCTCTTTCCTTAACTATAAATAAAGTGCTTAATTACTTCTGATTCCTTTTCTATGAAGTGCTAATTCCAGATCGCTTGCTCTCCACTAAGTTTCTGACATCTTGCAGGTCTCTTAATTTCATTCTATCACCCTGTGAAGAAATACTGCTCCTTCTTCTAACTGGTGAGCCTTCCCCGAAACTCAGCTCAAGGTAAGAATACTCTACCTCTATACAAATAACAATAAGAGTCTCAATTATGAGAATAACCTCTTTGTCTAAAAACTAACACGAAATTATTTAATTATTGTCCTCCTAATTACCATCCTAGAATATTGATCCTAGATCTTAAGAGAGTAAATGGGGGGGGGGGACGGAAGTGCACCTCCCCCCTTTTTATGGTCAAAATAGCCCAAAAATCGTCCATATAGGGCTAAATGGGCCAAAAATGCCAAAAAATTAAGAGTTTTTGACCTTTGTAATTTCCTCTAGGGTCAAATTTCATGATTTCAATTTTTTAAAAAAATTTTCGCAAAATATGTTTCAAGTCAAATTTACCATTAAAATAATAGTTTTGAAAGAATATAGGGCAAATTAAGGCAGATAATTTATCAGTACCAGCAAAATCTACAATATTAGCCACAAATAGAGGCTATATATAAGTTAAATCAGCCATCAGTATTTATAAATATTGCAGTTATTTGACGTCCTTCCAACATAGAGAAATCTTTTCTCGAATTTATTTACTTAAGAAGAATATGGCAAGTTAAGTTCAAAGTCAAGATAATTTCATCTTTTGCAGTATTTGGTTTCTTACTCTGACTTTAAAAAAGAGAAGGTCTCGCTAATTCTATTTTATAAAATATAGCAAGCTTTATTTACGATTTTGATAATAGCATTTAAACTTCTTGGAAATTAATTGCTGAACTACTTCCACCTATTTTTGATAATCATTTCTTAGGCTCACTATTTTGAAGAAGAATATATAGGAGTTCAAATGTGATTCAGTCATTAAAAGGAGATGGGGTCTCTAAAACATGAAAGTATTCATCATAATTAGACTTAATAACAAAAAAATTGAAATCATGAAATTTGACCCTAGAGGAAATTACAAAAGTCAAAAACTCTTAATTTTTTGGCATTTTTTGGCCCATTTCGCCCTATTTGGACGATTTTTGGGCTATTTTGACCATAAAAAGGGGGGAGGTGCACTTCCGTCCCCCCCCCCCGAGTAAATTTCTCTGGGGAACTAGATTCCCTCTTAAACGGTTCCCTGTTTCCTTGTCTGTATCATTCCTCTTACTGCTGATCCAAGCTTGCTGCAATCTTAAATTCCCCAATGGAAGCTTTTGCTTTTCATCTTCATTTAATTTTCATGAAAATATAAAATATAAATTGCATATAAGGAGATATTGGTAAATTTAAATAATTCATTCTAGTTTCTATTTGAGGATTCATACTGTGACTTTCTCTAAAGAGAATTTTTGGAGTTTTGTATTTAGTTGCCCTGATTCCTAGACTGATGCGGCTTCTGATTTATGACTGGTAAAGAGTTTGTGCTGTTTGCTTATCTTCTGAGTTGGAACTCCTTCCTTTACCCCTCGTCATCAACCTGCTCTTATACTTGCTATTGAAGACCTTGATACCGATCGGTAGACCTAGTCAAAAAAAGCTTAAGTGAATTGCAAAATTTCAAAGTGTAAATATTTAGTAGCATTTTTAGATTTAGGTTCCTTGAGGGCTTGAAGTCCAATCATGTTTTACGCCTAGTTAGAGTAAAGAGAAAACTAGGAGATGTTCCTTTACGATTAAGAATCTTCCTTCAGAAAATTAACAGCCTAGAAAATTTGGTTCTTGCTAACCAGGTCAGGAGTAAACTTGTCAGTTTATTTTTGCATCGTATATTGCTTATGGCCTTTCATTACTTCAGCCTTCTGGAATGCTCTCTAATCGATCTGTCCTCTTTAATTAACGTCATTTTTAGGATACATTTAAAGAGGGATTTGATATATAAATGCTTGATACTTAATATTCCGTTTGACTTCTGAGTCAGCGCGTTTCATAGGATTATATAAAGTTGGTTGTTGTAGTATCACAGCCTCTCTTGTACTGGGAACAATTGAGCACAGATAAAATTAAAAATTTAAGAATTTTCTTGTAATTTAGAGCGTGCACCATTATTGTTATCAATGGTAGATTTGTGAATTTATTGGTTGGAGATTCCCTTATTGTCATTTTGAAGCTGAAAGATATTCCGTCGTAGTTGGCTCAAATCCTCCGACTTCATTCTCCCACGCTAAGAGTAAATAATATAAAATAAATGAATGAATATAATTAGCTGACTTATAATTTAGAGTTTCTCTTTTGCTAGATGGGCTTTGTTGAATTTTCAGACCGTTAGTTAATATAAATGGAAACTTTTTTATTTTTAAAAATTTGAAAATTATAAGCATTTTTTGTAGATTATACACTAAAATCATTCAAAATTAATCTGTTAATTTAAAGTAAGAATCGACTTCTTTATCAATAAAACTAATCTTTAAAATTCTCAAAATTTCCCTAATTAACCGATAATAGAATTATCCTAGTGAAATTAGCCACTCCCACCTTCTTCAAATGTGTTAAAAAAATAAAGTAAGGGAGTTTATGTGTAGTCATCGTTTTTTCTATCTGTAAGGGGATAATTTTGAAATTGAATGTCT
>JAJKFJ010015104.1:0-10746 GCA_027382625.1 Tetmemena sp. SeJ-2015 | reverse complement strand
TACAGAACCTCCAACCGACGAACTGAATAATATCGTATTTCAGAGGATAACAAGCAAAGGAGCTCAGTTATGGCTTCAGAATCTCAATACCTATTGCAATACTTTACTTTTGTGCCAATTCAAGAGTCTTATTTTAACTTTCCAATTTAATAAAAATAATTATTTAATAAAGATGCTATGTGTTTAATTGTGTCCTCAAATTTTTTTTAATTAATTATTTAGACTTTTAAATGAATATCACTCAAAGATTAAACTGTAAATATGTTTTAAATTAAATGAAAACACTTTAGTATATTTAAATTTTTATTTTAAGATAGCAGCCCGAGGGGAAGGAATATTATAATATTTAATAATCAAGGGGTTGTTCAATACTAAGTAAGAATTATAATGAGCGAGTATCAAATCTCTCTAAAAGAAACTACTATTATAATGCTTCCTATAACTATTCTTAATAACTTGATATTAAAATAGCTAACTCCTTTTTAAATAAAGACTTAAATTTTAAAAATTAGTAAATTATTTGGATGGAAATAAACTTACTCTTAAACTTGTAATGCCATAAAGGAATATATTTGCTGAAGCTCTTGATCATGCTCAAATCCTAAGTTATAAGTTTTTATGTAAAGAATGTTGAACTTATCTCCGCAATTTTAAAATTAGTTTTAGCTCAGCCATACCTAAAAAAAGAAAGACGCTAGTAAGGTTTGAACCTAACCTACAGCTTCAGGACTTATGTCTCACTATTCTCATAAAGAAGCATTCTTTAGAATTAGCGAAGAGAATATTAAAGAAAGTGGTTTTCACGAATAAGCTATTTACAATTCTTATAATAGAGATTAGCATTGTTGAAGAGAGAATTAAAGTGTGATAATTAAATATATATAACGAATTTAAATTAATTATTTATAGCATCTATTAATTATTTCAATTTTAAAATAGGTTTCAAATGATAATATTATAGTTAAGTCTTATTAATTTTCTGCCTGATTATTTGAATATAGTAACAATTAGACATATTAAAATAAAACTGTAAGCATATAATTATTATGTTTTTATCAAGATAATTGAGTATTGATTACTGAAATTAGTAATATCTACTGTGAGCGAGAAAATAATTTTTTTTAACGGAGGTACTTACATAATAAGACAAAATATAAGCATTCAAGCAGAAGAATATCTATTTATATTTCTATTCAAGATACTTTATTCAGTTTTATAGTTAATGCTAAGAATAATATTTCAGAGGTTAGATATTAAGCATTAGAGAGATAAGTGAATAAGAATAGATATAAATATGGCATCGCAAAGAACATATAATATTTTGCTTGCAGAAGACGAGTAGTTTTAAAGACTAGCTCTCTATGACTTGCTGGAACTGTGCGAGTATGAAGGTAATTTTTTATTCAAAAAAATCTTTGTTCTATTTCTGTTTTAGTGTGTCCTGCATTTATTATGAGCTTTGAAATTGTTTTTAAAAAGAGAAAGGAGTTTTGTTGAATGTTAATTTGTTTTAGTTACGACTGTTGAGGACGGGAGAAGAGCGCTTGCTGAGTTGAGAGATGAGGGAAAAGAATTTGACTTAGTGTTGCTGGATCTATACATGCCAGAAATGGATGGATTTGAGTTACTGACCCTGATGCAAGAAGATGAGAAGCTTTCTCTGATTCCAGTTGTGGTGATGTCTGCTGACGGAGATAAAGAGATCATAGCCAACTGCCTGAGTAAGTGGTTTTTAAACTAGCTGCCTATAATTTTACATGAGCAATAGACTAATAAACTATTCACTAGGAATGGGAGCTAAGGACTACTTGGTTAAACCTGTCAGATTCTAAGAATGCAAGGGTCTAGTCAGATTCATGTCCCTCAATAATATTAACATGTTAATGAAATTGGAACTATTTTTAAATAAAAATATACACTTTTTGCAGTTAAATTGTGATGTAGATGCATCAATACGAAGCATGTTATATGAGTCATTGAAATTTATTATTTATTATTAGTTTGATCTACTGCTTTTACTATAGGAGGTTTCTATGAAGATATATTGATTTTTTACTCTAAGCAAAGAAATTAGCCAAGTTAAAAAACTTATGACAGAGATAACTATTTCCACAGACCTTTTACTAAGAAGCTACAAGTATGAAAGTTAAGTAGAATTCAGAGCTTAATAGAATGGTAATAAATTCTTTCAAAATAGTGATACTTTAACTGTCAAGAATTTTAATTTAATAATTTAATTATAAATATAACTTTCTATTTTATTTAATTCTCAGTTATAATAATAGTTGCATTTTTAATAACGTGAGTGCTGACAAATCTGAAAAGGGTCTGCACAAGTATGAAAGAATTAGACATGTGGATGCTGGTGCCACTGGGTAGATAGATTTGGTAAGAAGCAAGCACGATGGAGAGCAGTATGCTCTCAAGCAAATCAAACTCACATTCCTCTCTGAGAAGGACAAACAAAACGCAGAGAATGAAATCTTAAAGCATTTAATTATCTTGTTGCTGAAGGCACTTTAAGGACCCACTCTCATTAAATTCGTGGAATCTTTCAACGACAAGGACTCCAAGTACATCGTCATGGAGTATGCTGATGGAGGAAACCTTGAAACCAAGATAGACAAGAAACGAATGTCAGGAGAAAAGTATACTCCTGAGGAGGTACTTCGATACATAGCGCAAATCACTTTAGCATTGATGGCCATGCACTCTAAAAACATTCTGCATAGAGATATTAAGACCAAAAATATCTTTGTCACCAAGGGAGACTAAAATATATTGTATTTTGGACATCCTGAAGCTAGGTGATTTCGGAATCTCTAGGCAGATGGATACAAAGTCAGCCCTCAATGCAACTTCTTGCGGTACGCCCTACTACATGTCGCCAGAAGTGTGCGCCTCGTAACCATATGACTCAAAGGCAGACGTGTGGGCACTAGGAGTTATCTTATATGAGTTGATTACCTTCAAGAAACCCTTCGACGGAGGCAAAATTCAAGAGTTGTTTGAGACAATCCAGAAAGACTCCTACCCTCCTCTGCCAGAGGACACTCACTCCAACCTGAAGATGCTCACTTCACTTCTTCTCAACAAATTTAATTTCAAAGAGTACAAGAAGAGACCAGATATATTTGAGCTGTCCAAGATCCCTAGCGTGCACAGAGCTATCAGAAAGTTTGTAGAGGAAACAGGCTGCAAGACTGAGGTATTGGGTATCTTTGACATGGACGCAGGGGGTAACAGGAACAACTTCAACTAAAGTGAGGGCAACGACAAGCCCGCCACCAACAAGGACCAAGACGACACCAATAAAGGTGACGAAGAGGAGAAGCTAGGTAACTTCCATCATTATATTCTTATTTCTCATATAATTTTAAATTATAGTAATTTTACAATTTATAAATTTAAAATGGATATTATTGATCTTTATACTAATTCCAGTTGGAGCAGCTGGAGGAGATAGCAGAATTGATAAGAAATGAAATCCATATTCAAGACTATAAGAATGGGTGGTTCCACAAGCACATAAGATGCGCCCAAGGGAGAGACATTTACAAGTGGATTTTGGAGCATGTTGAATCAAGGGAGAGGAAGGCGCGCTCTATTTGTCAGGCCATGATGGATAAGGAAATTTTGCAATCAGTGGAGGGGAAGGTTGAGTTTGATATAACTGGACTCTTCCGTATGTACATGGATAGAGATGATATTCCTGATAACATGGTCAGGAGGTTCAAGGACAAGCCAAGAGTTGCATTGGAAGTGAGCATGCAACTGGTGACCAAGGCTGAGGATCTATTCCAGCAAGCCATTAAGGAGGAAGATGGAGTTACAAACATAGACGTGGAAGCAGCTTTGAATTATCATTGTAGTTTAATAATAATGGATGATTGGTTAAATAATAAATAGAGAGGAGAGTTTCGCTGAAATTTAAATGGCTGATTTCACCCCTAATCTGTAGCTTTTTCTATAGCTTATAAAGTTATATGAGTTTCTTTTTTTTAAAAAAATGTTCATAGAACCTCTTTGTAGCGAGATATGATTCACCCATTCAGCGTCATCATCATCCTCTTCTTAGCTTTTATCGCTTACAACTCTGAACTAAACTCTCCTCCTAAAAATTTACAAGGATAAAAAGTTCTTAAAATTCTTCGCTGAATCGAATGATGTAACAATTATTAAAATTGGACACACTTCAACTGCTCAGATTTTATTCTATTTTAGTTTAATATATAATTCTATGTCCCTTGGCTACCTTTTTTTAATTCTCATTTTAATTAAATTGCGAGGTTTATTTAGTGAAGTCGTCATAGTACCAGGCATACCTTAATGCGATATCAGAATTGGAGAAGGTGAACTTGAATGAGATGGACACCCACGAAAGAATTGCGTTCTTCTTGAACATCTACTAGTGCATGTACATCCACTACTTCCTCAAGATGACCAACGAGGGTAGGGGTGCCGACTCGGGAGCCTCAGCTGGCAACGCAATCTTCAATATGGCTTCTAAGCTAAAGTCATTAGTCTGGGACTATTCGTAAGCACACTTTAAACACTGACAAATAGTTATAGGGTGAAGTAGTTCTACTACAGAATAGGAGGGTTCGACTTCAGCCTTGAGTAAATAAAGCATGGCCTGCTCAGAGCCAATAAGAAATCACCCTAGGCATACCTCAGACCAACTCTTGACAGTCATGACCCCAGAGCTCAGCTTATTAAAGACGTAAGCAATCTCACCAATGAATTAAATTGATGTATTAGTTGAACGACGCAAGAATAAACTTTGTCTGTTTGGACTTTCCTGAGGTAGTTGAGCACATTGATAGATATACATTTAAAATAAAGCATAGTATATTATGAGATTTAGTGCGAAGGAACTAGACTAGCAATTGGATAACTACGCAGCTGAAATTATTAACTCTAGAGTGGTTGTGAACACCGTTTAGGGAGAGATTACCTTGCCAAAGTGCATGCAAACATATTTGGCTGAGTTCACTAATGGAAGCAACAAGGAAGAGGATCTTCTCAGATTTGTATTTAGATAAACAATCTACATACAAATGTAATATCATTTTATTAAGACACATTATTTACTACAGCATCGGAGAAATCAGTGAGGAAAAGGCTATTAGAGATATCTGCCAGAGAAAGACTATGATGGTCAGATATGAGTGAGTGAACTAGTCACGCACATTATTCAAACCAAGAATAGCTATGATGTACAAAAGTTACATTAGATTATTCTTTGTTTTTGTTTAAAGTTTAATTTTTTAGTTTTGAGTATTTGAAATGATTCTAAGAGTGGGAAGGCTTATAGCTTCATTCCATATCCTCAATTCTTTAAGCATGAAGTAGGTTTGCTATTAGTATTTGAGGGGATCAATGACTTTACCAAGGAGCAAGTCGCAACTGGGGAAGCTGAAGGAGGCGTCTGCACTGTTTTGTGTTGAGGGATTCATGCAGTTATTATAGAGTGTGATCTTTGCGCCTCCATTCCATTATTTAAGATAATATGTAATTAGTTGGTAACTGCTAGGTGACTCCAAGTGCTCTCGAACACTTGTCTGTCTTCTTGCAGCGCAACTGAGGAGGTGTCGTTCCAGTTTTTAATCACAAAGTTAAAAATGATTATTCATTTTTACAACTATTTGATTAAGTTGACTCTGTATTTACTTATAGTAATATCCCTTGTGACTTAGAAATAGAAGTAGGTTTCAGCACTATTAAAATATATTTTAGGGGCAAGAAGGATCTGTTCTCAGGAAGGGGATATACACATTTAACTAGCCTTCTATCATTTTAAATTTGAGCCACAGGTCTAAAGTCCAGTCCTGGCTAAAAAAATCAACTTTAGGGTTTGAGTTTGGGAGCATCGCTCCAACTCCAGTCTCAATATTAAACTACCGTACTGAGGTAATATCTACTATACAATAATAAACATATTTACCAAGGATATTATTCATTAAGAAGTTAAATATAGATAGGATATGTTTTATTGCAAGGAATTAGTTTTTAATAAATCTATATCATAAAACGTAAATTATCTCATCCAAATGAATTCTATTAAATATTAAAATTTAATTACAAGTTAAAGCATCCTAATTTTAAAGTTAATAAGTATATAAATTGCTTTAATATGATTTTTTGGAATTACTATAAATAAATGCTTGATTAGGACAAATAATTGATTATGGGGTGATTAAAAAACTAATATACTTTTGGTTAACATAAACCAGTAGGCAGACGAATTTTATTTGCTTGCATCAACTTAAAGCAAATAAATGATTAAATGTGATTTGTGAAAAAATATATAGCTTTTTAATTAGGTATTTGTGCTTGAATAAAATACGTTATTAAATGAATAAAATGGCTAGAGTATTAATAATCTGCTTCTGGATCCTATTTATTTAAACGCCTCTTTGCTGTAAGATTATGGTGTCATAAACTATTCAGATGGGACTCTGGTAAATCAGAATAATGGGAGGTTTCCCCTTACTAACATGGCGGGAATGAATCTCGATTATCTAGACAGTACTACTGGTTACTCCTTCTTTTTATATTAATATTCACCATGAATTTTTGGATTAAAACTACAGCTTATCCTGTCATTACTACACAGATTGTAAGACAAAATAATGAGGAAATCTACCAACAACAAAAAATACTAAATATGTGTGTAGATATATTGGGGCCAAGTCATCAGTGTTTAGCTCAAAATGCCAGAACAATACATATATTTCACAAATATGATGGGGCTCAACTATAAACTCATTTATATAATTTATTCCTGAGTTAAATATGTTATTGTGTGAATAGTTTAACCTTGGCACTATGCCTCTTCTCAAATTATATATTGTTTAAACTGGCTCCCACTTGGCAGAGGGTTCTATTTAGAAAAACGTTGACTGAATTTGATATGTAATATTCGTCCATGTTTATGAGAGTAGTTTTTTAAATCAATACTTGGCTTATACGATCCCTCAGAGCACTTGGACTCTAAACTTCGTTAAAGTAAGAATAAAAGAGTAATATTCTTATTAGAGGCCAGATGCTTAATACCAAATTGGCAATGGTAATGCGATCGCTATTGTTATGAGAGACTTTGTTTTCTATTAGATAGCACTTACTGATGATGAAGTCAAATAAGTTGCATACTAGTAAGAATATCTTTTATTTCAATCCTAACTTTTGCAATTTGCAGGTATGGAAACGTCAAAGTTCAGTTCAGTAACATCAATTTTAATATAGGAGTCTGAATTTTAATTTTACATGATCAGGTATTACAAAATTACTTATTTCGGAAGTGGTTTGATCATACAAGACTATGCGAAATAAACTCAAAGCTCTTTTTAACCTTAAAATATAATATTATTGAATGCTTATGAGGAGCATTACAAGATGAATTGGTTGAATAACCCGACTTAAAATTGGATTAACGACTTCGATATCAAATATATTTTTATGGAGGTGCAAATGAATAGAGCATCCCAATCTGAATATGTAATGGAAGACACACTTATTTTTTACGAGGATGATTTCTCTAACTATAATAGAGTTATTAAAAGGCAATAGTATCCAAGTTCATCGAATTATTTATCATAGGCACATTTATAATTAAAGAATGCATTTGTGATAGAATTCTGGTTTGCTTTTCAAACTACTCTCAGTACAGGAATTCATATAAATATCGAAATATTATAGTTGTATATATAATTTAAATCGATAATAAATGTTGACTAGCAAGTGGGCAAAATATTAAACCACTTCACTAATATTTTAGCTTATTTGATATTCTGTATAGTATTTAAATGAATTATTGCTTTATCAAGAATATTTGATTCTTAATTTTTAATGCTCTAGTTGTTTGGAGAATAATTTACAAATATAAAATTGTTAAAAAGCAATTGCTTTCTTTTTGAAGTTGATTTTAGGTAATTTCTCTGTTATAAAGTTAATTAAATAAGAAGAATTGCTCCTTATGAGTTTATTTTCGTTCGTGACGAAGATCCTACAGTGTTAAAGATAAACAAGTAATAGGGAACTCTAAATGGATTTTGCTATGCAATACCTTCCTTCTCTAGCTATATAAATATAAAAAATTAAAGCTGCTAATAATTTTAAGGCGGGTAGTAGATTATGGAGACCAGCTGGAACTTCTACTCATTTAGTCACTTGGCAGCACAGTAAAAAGCTTTCCAATACCTTAATGGAATGTACAGTGTCAACACAGACTCCATACCTTCTAATTAAATCACAAATTTAAACAATAAATGATGTTATTACTTCAACGGCTGGTAATCTATTGGATAATTGCTCTAATCATATTTAGAATTTAAGTTTTCATAGATGACATTTCATCTACTAGACATCATGATAAATCCAATCCCTTATCCTGGAGAATTGACAGCTTTGATGAAAGAATTTAGAATATGGAACCAAATTAGGACCGCCGCAGAAATCAAGTTTCAAAGTAGACAGTAAGTTTTAATCAACGCCAAATATTTATTCATTATAGGGCAAATACAATTAGGTTATTTAAGAATTGAAATACAATCAATTACTTATTTATCGCGTTTTAGGAACTGTTTGATGTTTTAACTACGCTTCTTTCAAGTCTTATAATAAATTAGAGATTATATTTTTATAGTTTTATTTTCTTCATTGTCATTTATTTAGGTTCTTCTTCGTGCAACTCAACTCCTAAATGCACTCTTTTGGAAAATAGTAATGCCGACTTTAAATGTTACCTTTATCTCTGAGCTCTAGTGATTAGTAGCATAAAGAATGGTTGTATTTTGGCTCTAAATATTTTATTACTAAAAGAGTAAGCCTCTAGAAGCACTCGATTGTCCCAAATTTCTTTCTCTTGCATTTCTTAGTTCTCCTATAATAGAGTTAGAAAAATTTTTAAATGAACGCTAAACTCAAAAGTAATAATCATAATTAATTTAAGATAAAAAAGGTTTTCTTACATAGGTCAGCTTTTAGAATATCGTGGTAGTCTTAAATGTGCATACTTCTCCTCTTTCTTTCTCGTGTCATCTTATTTCTAATTTTTATTTTAATGGAATATTTATATCAAGTAGGCAATTACAGAGCTGATGCCTTAGCTAAGTTTAAATCAAGATTTTTAAAATTAACTACCACCGATAATCTATATCTATTCATCTTATATTATTTTAGATGAGCTCTTGGCAATTAATGGTTTGGGCTGATATCTTATTGGCCATTGACTAGGGATCCTATGACTTTATAATCATTACAAGAAAATGGAATAAATCCTTAAAGAGCTTTTTCTTAGTCAAACTACAATTACAAATTCAGATAATTTAGAGATCTCAAATTGACATTATGTCCTTAGAACTACAGCTATGACTCAACTAATGATATCTGCTAGCCTATGGACTTTAGTAATTCACAATAATAAATAAATTATTATCAAATTAAAATGAGTATATTTAAATAAATAATATTTTATGAAGATAATTCTTCTTGAGATATAAGTCTCTTTGGTTATTGAAATTTATAATTTCTTCCAAAAAAAATTATAAATGGGTCTATAATTTTTTTCCATTTAAAATTAACATGTCTTTATCTGCTTAAGGATAAATAAGTTTATTTTCCATTTCTTGAACAAATATTAAAGCAATAATCTATCTTAATCTAATTAATTAAAAGATATGAATTTTATAATTACCTATTCTTGACTCTTATTACTAATTTTGATTGATAATAAAAATTGATGATTATTTATTTATAGTTATTTATATATTTTAGCCCTAAAGTATAATATATTTTAATTAGTACTGAGAAGAATTACAATTTTATTACTTCATCGGCTGGGTCTTTTATAATTAAAAAAAGCTGCAATTAATTTAAAATTAAAATAGAAATATAACTATTTTAAAGTACAATCTACTGCTATGAGTAAGAAAGATAATAATAATAATAAATTATGAACTGTTTAGTATTTAATCGTAAGATTTAACTTATTTGTCAAACCCTATTCTTAAATCATAAAAAGTTATTATTGTGATTGATAATAAATATAAGGAAGGATTTTCAATATTTAATTTTCCTGAATTAAAAATAATGAAGAATTAAATAATATAAACAAGAATATACTTGCGTTTTAAATAAAGATCTTTAACAAGAATTTAGAAAGTTAAAAAATATATTTAAATACAATAATGTTTTTAACTATCACAATAATATATTACCTTAAACTAGGATAAAACAATCTCTTAAATAAAATAAACTTTTAAAAAAGGAGTTTCTGTTTAATATAAGATAACTATAGGTTGAGATTATGTTGATAATATGTATTATAATTATATGAATAATAAGCGCTATCTAAATTATTTATAAATATTACTTGTAATTTAATTGAAAGATTTAGTGTTTATAGCGTCCTATATTTCTTAAATATTAATTAAGCGTAGTTAAATAAAAGCTTGATAGTCTTGAATTTATAAGATTAATTTAATTTTATTGATTAAAATTGAAATAAAAAGGCGTGTTCTTTTACTGTGTAAGGTCTAACAGATTTTGTGACAGAGTTTTGGTTTTATGCAACCCATCTTCCAGCCACTATTTTCACTCGCTTTGACTCCTTGCTAATAGTTCATTTATATGAGAATTGAGGAGTTAATCACAAGAGTTAAATATTCAATTGCATGTCTAAGACTTAGGTAATATAATAATAATCCCCACCCCATAGGCAAATTGAAGTAGATTGAAAAGAAG
>JAJKFJ010015098.1:0-10749 GCA_027382625.1 Tetmemena sp. SeJ-2015 | reverse complement strand
GAAGACTTTAGATTGCCTGTTTAGGGTTAAAATTTAGCATGATTATAAGTATTAATAAAGAAATTAATTATACACAACTTATTTTCACTTTCTTATCATATTATGGGGTTTTGGGGTTTTGATTACTGCTGCACGATATTTTGAATGCACATCTTCTAATAAATTTGTAATATTCGTTCTTTTTCACAATTTTATTTCGTAATTCTCCTTTGAATTATTTTGCCTTTGTGTCTCCAAACTGTGAACCGACAAAGTTATTTCCTAATTCTGAATTTGGCTTGGACTGTCCATCTCAATGCTTTAAGTTCATGATTGTGGATTCACTATTTTCAGGTCCAAGAAATGATTGATAGGATTCTCGCTCTCTCTAAGTATGCAAATCTAAATAGCTCCATTAGCCATTGATACATTACATTTTTTTGGTAAAATCATAGCTAAACTTAAAAGTAATGTTCATCATAATTTTTAAGAATAAAGTTTTACTTACTATAATTATCTTGATTCATATTTATTAAAATTTGAGGAAGTTTTATTTCACTGGTTGATAATTTTATCTTTTCTCCAATGTTTTGTATTTTAAAGAATGTAATTACTAACTAAAATTATAAATTACTGTTGACTCTTCCCTTAATAAATTTGTATTTTAAATTAAGTAAATCTCATTTAATCTATTCATTTTCTATAAATAATAGAATACTCTTAGAATTTAGTAAAGCCACTGAAATATCCTTTGCTTAAAATCTAATTTAAATTTTAATCCTTACTTTAAATTTGTCTTTGTAGCGGATAATTGATTTAGCCTGCTCATACTTTTGAAGGAAACACAAAATATCTTACAATGATTTGAAGGGTTTAAGCTGCTCTAAGTTTGCAAATCTTATATATAGTGAGTCTGCTTGGCTTTATGAATAAGTTCGAGTTGGTTGCTCAGCTCTCTCATAAGCAAAAACCTCTTGATTTACTAAGTTTAATCTCTATGTTATCTGGTAGCACAAACTCAGGTTCAAGGCCTGAGTTTCAGGCAGAGCAAGCTTCTCTTAGACCTGCTTGAAGACTATCTAACTGCTAGGTTCTCTTGAAGACACAAACACTCCTCAAAAATAAGTTTATATACTTAAAAATGTATAAAGGTATTTATAAGTGAAATAATCTCAAAACATTTTATAGATTCACATTGTTATAATAAAATAGGCTCTTCATCATCTTAATTACTCTACCTCGCGCTGTTAATTTTCAGGCCTTCTTCTCTTCCTAGCAAATATTTGTTACAAATAATAAATCTAATTAAGATAGGAGATTACACAAACTACTGCACATTCTCGATCAATCTTTTAACATGCCAAATCATTGTGTATGAGTGACCTAATATACTATAGATCCTCAATAGACACTCTTCATCAATTGAATGCTGTCAATATTTATTTAAATTAATTATCAAATTAAAAATCTTCAATTAAGAACAGCCAACTGTTACCAAGGTTATCGCACTACATATCCTAATAAGGCTATCTAAATTATAAAATAAGCTTCATTGCTATAAAAGGATAGGAAAATTGTCAGTACCTTTTCCGTACATTAATTTTAGAAAGGCGGAAAATGGATATTGATTAAACGAAGAATTGAGATATTCTAGTTTAAAAGGAAGTCGACGATCTTGAAATCTTAAAGCATTATATTGAGTAAACGAGATTTCATTATAAGCATCTCTCTAACTTTCTCAGCATTAAAAGTTAATTCCAGAGCAGCAACTAACACATGGCTCACAAGAAACAATTTATAAATAAATATATATATATATATATATATATATGAAGGAACCTCTTTCTATTTCAGATATTTAGATATAATCTTTCCTCAAATATTAAACTCTGAAGGTATTAATATTATCATTTCTTCATCATAGAGAAAATCTAGAAGTTTGAAGTTCAATTATTTTCTAAAAGTTAGAAAGTTTTGAAATACTTCCCAGCAAAATTAAATTATTTTTTGAAAATATTGTTCATATAATAAGTATATCAAAGGTATTCTTTTATGATCAAATTAAAAACTCTCTCTTTCTCTCTCTCTCTCTCTCTCTCTCTCTCGGAGTTGCTAGCGAAAGGAGTAATAGGGAGAAAAAGAAGCAGTATGATAGTATATAATGGGTGATGTCACTTATTTTATTGTATTGAAAACTTTTTACGTAAAATTAATTCTGAATTAACCTCTCTTTTTATAGTATTTAAAATAGTTATTGATTATCAAGAATAAACATAAATTTATCTTAGTGGCACCCCTTTAGTTTTAACACCACAATTGAGCTTCAGAGATAGCTTATATGCTTGTGTGCCAGCTAGCCCATAGTTTGTCTTCTACATCATACTTGAATGTTTAACTTAGAGTAGAAAGTCACTTCACTGTTTAGCGATAGCTTTTACATAAATACTAAGCCATTTTATTTTCAATTTTATTGAATGGTTGCTCAAATTATGAGAGAGAGTCCCCTTAGCAATATTAAATGAATCTGAACAATCGGACGCTTAAATAGCTTTTATAATATATAAACCTTGCCTAAAAGCCTATGAAGGCGTATATCAAGAGGAAGCAATTTGCTGATTTATCTATCAAGTAGAACACGCTTCAAGGACTACGAGACCCACTTACACAGCAAGAACAAGATCCACATCTTTAAAGATCAAAACCAAAGGTAAGAGAGTCTTTGCGTTCAGAAACAAAAAGACTAAGTGCACACATGGTTCAGAGCTTTAGATTCCAATGGCTCATCATCTGATGGTCTTACAGTTTAATTGAAGCGGGATGCTTGGATATGAAAACTAGGCAGCTGAGTCGATTTCTCTAAAATTGATAAACTGATTATATACTCAAAATATTTATTCTTAAATAGTACTATATACTAGTAGTAATACCAAAGAAAGCAATTGCAAGGATCCACATCTTTTAAAGTTCACTTAAATGAATTTATTCTGGTTTTGTTTAATAAATTTTGATAGTCTCTCTAATATCATCTTTTGAAATATTGGGTTTACCATTTCATTTCTTTATCTTACCTAACATAAGTTAACTTATTTTTATTATAGGTAAGAATTTAATGGAAAATAGAAGGTTGTTGTAATTGATTAAATGAAGTAGTAAAGCAGTGGCAGTTGAGTTTTCTGGCTTTATATCTCTGTGAATAATTCCTTTCTTGTGCATGAAATTGAGTTAACGTTAATATATTAAATTAATTAATTTAAAGATTAGAACTAATCTAAAAATATCTCTAAAGCCGCCCTGCCTATAACTTATTTAAGAATTTAGTAGAAGTAAAAGAATGCTTCTCATTTATTAAAGTTAATGAAGAGGTTTAACTTGTTCAATCATCTCTCATTGAAAACCAATTTAAACATTAGTAAAAGGAGTTTTCCATTTGATAAGAGCTACTTCACGCTTTACTGCAAAGATTATAGTCAAGAAGAAGTCCTTAAGCCTCTTAAACACCACTTTAAACATAGTTTATATTATTCAATTTAAAAACTTACATTTACAGTAAGTTTGATATCTTTTAAGTTTGCAAATATTTTTTACAGAGGGATAAATGTAAACATCCCACCTGAGACAACTAAAACATTTTAGACTTTAGTGAGAAAGTGTATTCACTTTATAAATGCTAATTATGCAGGGCTACTGATGGCAACTAATGACTAACGAATTCTCCAAGTGTAGAGTTAAAACATAACAACTGAACAAAATATTTTAATTAAACAAATAATTAATCAAATACTAATTCTAATTAAAAAGTTTTTTATAGATTATTAAATTGTTTCTAGAATCCAATGTAGTATCGGCTTAACTCAAGTGGAAGCTCAAGGAATAATGCTTCTAAGATATTGATATCTCAGTACTAGTCGGGAAGCCAATAGTGAAAACCTCATCCTCTGTCTTGTGAGCTTAGGTATTGCTCTTACAGTCTACAATGCAAGAGAACTACTCAGCCTATACCCCAGTTAAAGGCAACGCTCTCAATGAATAAGTAGCTTCTAGAGGATTCCCAGCAACACTTAAGCCGATGGAGAGTACTACCTAATGGGATATCGCCAAGCCACTTTAGCTGCATGAATAAATTCGAGAACAGGGACTAGAATCTTCTAGAGGAGACACCGAAATAGTTGCATTTACGAGTCGAAGATACCAAGTGACAGAGACAGGAAAAAGACGATTGTTGAGTCATCGGAGGAAACTAATGCTACTAGATATCTTAGAGATACGACTCATCCCAACCTGAACAGTTTAATCCTTTTCATCATCACAACGTAGCTCCATTTTAGAACAGGAGAAATATGATTTTTGTAAATCTGAAAAATAAAAATGTTTACAGACTTATATATTAAAACTCAAATAGATAAGCTAATGAAAGCTCACTTTAAAGTTTGGAAATAATCGAATTTATTATACTTTCGATTTTATTAAGATTATTCTTCAAGAAATCTTGATGTGTTATTTGCTATTCTTACGTTTTTTAGAATCGAAATATGAGTCACTGTTAAAAGAGTTATTAAAGGAGATTAAAATCTGCCCTCCTCTATGAATCATCTTTATAATTGTCTATCTTTAATTCTAAAACTTGCAAAGATGAGCTATTCTAAGGTCTAAATAAAATTACAATAAATCCTATAATTTTCTTTGTTTCAGTTTTAAATCCATATTCTAAATAATAATTCAGGTTGTTTATTTTAATCTCTATTTAGTATTAAGAAAAGTGTTCCACGATCATCATATTCTATCTCTCGTTTTTATCAATTCCATTTTGGAGAGAAAATTGGTTCTTAACATAGTCTAAAGATCTAGCTGTGTGTAATAAGAATGTTAGATTGAATAACTTTGGAGCATCATGAGATTAACACAAGCTGGTCTCGACATCATTCTAAATGACAAGTTTAACTAGCTAAGGCGGTCATCAGAGAGGACTGGAAGTATAGCTTCAACAAAATTTGCAGCATAAACATTAAAGGCTTCTCTACATGTATCATCAGGTCTATTAGTTGGTAACGAAACCAGGTCCACCTTTTAGTCTTCTAAGACAGCAACTACCTTAATTTCAAAACTTATTTCATCAGAAAGCTTCTCATCTTTATCTTACCAAAGAGAGCCATCATCTTCGATAATCAAACCTTCCATTTAAGCGGTCCAAGGCCAAATGAATCTTCAACCTCAACCAAATTCAGTAGTCATAGAAATATATAAGCAGGAGTTAAAATTACTCATGCGAAGTTTAATGTGGAGCTCTTTTATAGTAAAACATTGAATTTAAATATCAAAGTCTTTTAATTAATTTGAATTATATTAAGAATTCCTATTAAATAAATATAACTGGCGGCCTGATCTCTAAAGTTCCTAGCTTTAAGAATGATTAGCGAACGAAATTTAATCTTGACAGCAAAGTCTCCAATAGTCAAAAAAGTGGAAGTTTGCTTGATTGATTCTGTGACAGCAATATTTTCCAATGAAGGTGGCCGCGACATTTACATAAGAAAGGCCTTCAGCATACTACGTTAATGCTAAATCAAAATAACCAGTATATTTTGATATAAATAAGCTTATTTATTTCTAAGCTACTTCGTTGGGGTTTCTTTATGTGGATAAAGGGATTCTTTGTTCACATTCTACTTGGTCAAGCTAATTACAGCCATTTTAAATTAAGTCTACCTTATCTAAATGTTTTCTTTAGCTGCTCCATATTCTCCTACTCTGATTTGAGACACTGAAGGAACTTAGTAAACAACTTGCTTAAAAAATGAGCTCTTCAGATTATTTTTAAATTGCCTTAAAAAGAATTGTCCTTGCTTAAAATTCACAACCAAGAATATGATTTTACAATATTTGCCTCTTACTTGGTGGGTGTTACTATTTCTTGAAGAGCTCCTCTGTGGTAGCTTATCGATGCCAAGATTTTTCTTGACAGTGATCTCTCTCTCTTTATTCGAGAAGGACATTGAGCGAAGATGAGTAAGTATTGGGTTATAATTTAATTCCCTAAATGTTTGCTGCTTCAGTGCCTACCGCTTTAATCGTTGAGCAGATCCATCTCCGGCACTGCCTTACCATTTACATTTAGGAAGCCAATCCTATTTCTGGTCTGCTAAAAATGTAACATGCTCTTGATGAGCATACTCTCTTTGCTCAGTAAACTCTAGTTATCAATAAAATAATTATATAATAAAGTAGATATATTAAATTGTAATAAATATTTTCCTTAAAATTTTTCCCAAGAAAAATGTTTACTGAATAGTTTAACAAGCAAAATAGTTTAAAATGGTGGATTCATTTAGTCAAATTAATTTATGGCTCAAATAAGAATGGTAATCGGAGGTTGAGAGAAAAACATGCAAATAGCAGAATTATTTCAAAATAACAGATGAAAAAGAGTCTTGCACGAATAGGAATAGAAGTATATAACTCTGTAGTTAAGATGTTTCAGTTAATTTTTTAGATTCTCTCATGCAATTGTAAATTGGCATCTCCCTTAAATATAGTTATCATCAACTTGAAATCTATATAATTA
The DNA here is from genome assembly GCA_027382625.1 of Tetmemena sp. SeJ-2015. NCBI lineage: Eukaryota > Ciliophora > Spirotrichea > Sporadotrichida > Oxytrichidae > Tetmemena > Tetmemena sp. SeJ-2015. The sequence goes on along the minus strand of JAJKFJ010015098.1, from coordinate 4,211 downwards.
TTCTAAAATACTTACCATTCAACTTCACTTCGAGCTGAGCATTACCAAATTACATTCTGTTTAGTTTATAGTTTTAGTAAAAATCCAAGCTACTGTTTCAATCATATAGCATTTTCATCTTTGAACCAAATCTTAACTTGTGCCATATTAATAATGAAATTAATTAAGGAAATAATAATCAAGTAAATGAACTTTATAAACTAAATTTTATTAGTTTCTCTCAACCTCTGATTACCTTTTCGTATTTAAGCCATAATCAGTCGCCTCCCAAATCATCTCACCTCTTTTAAATATTTTATTTAATCATAATCAAGTTATTAATCAAGAATAGTGGTTCAAGATACACTTTCATAGATACAAACAATTTTCATGCATTCTCTAATTAAAACAATAATTAAAATAATAAGGAATAGTTTATGATTTTCAGAAGTAACACTGGGATGCAAATAATGAGCTCATTTAATTAGAAATTAAACTTTAGATTTCAGCTCCTCCCATCAAAGCAGCTGCTACACTTCTCTTCAATCTCTTAATTATTATTTTAATACTAACTCTTCATTTCTCTGCTCAAAGCACCTAAAAAATGAGTAACTTTTCTCTTAAAATCATAGAAGGAAGCCATTGTCCACGATCGAGACAAGGATTATCGTTTTTCTCTCTCTCTCTCTCTCTCTCTCTCTCTCTCTGAGTAATTTAGTATTCAAGCTAGAGAATTTTTGCAGAGTTCTTAGGATACTTATAATGAAAGACTAGAAGGACCATGCAACCCAAGATCGTAGTGCCATTTAATGTCTAGTTGAGATGAGTTGTCCGATTTGATAACCTCTTTAAAATCCTTGATATCTATTTAGAATTTTTTGAGTCTCTTCTTTAATTATATACTTCTTTCTCTATTATTATCAATTTCAAGTGTATACCTGTATGAGCTTATTTGGCGAGACCTACCGTATTTGTCTTAATATAAATAAATTAATATCTAGTAAATTGTTTTTAAATTTCTCAGATTTTCGAGATCTCTTTGCTAAAAATTAACTAGTTTGCTCGGGTAAGTGAAATTCGCTTTTCTTAACTAGCTCACAGATTGAACCCTCAAGTAGGAATTAATTTTGCCTCTCTATTATAAGAAGAATAAAATTAGCTGATCAATTAAATCACTAATCTAATTTTTTTTTAAATATGGCTGCAACAATCATCTATTTAAAAAGAATATAACGATCATTGCAAATATTTATTACAAATGAATAATGGTAGAGAGGGAATTATTAAATTTTCTCTGATCGATAACGTTTTTCATTTAAAAAAGCAACATATAAAAACCAAAGAGATAAGGTAAACCTTGAAGTTGTCATCATATTATGATATATCTCAAGATTTTAGCTCTTCCTAACTCCAAATTTTTTTTAAAGTTTCTCATCAACGTGTTTTTTTTAGTTTGAGAAGATGCAAAACAGGAACTCTTCAATTCTAATAAGATTCTTCATTTAAATTGAAATTATCTTATAAGCCATTTTTATAAGGTTTTTTAATATTGTACTTTTAGAGCTTAACCGTGACGTCACGTGCCAACCCGCAATTTCGACACGGAAGGTGCTTGAGGATCCACCCTTTTTAGTACCCAAACTCCAGACTGTGTCTCTAATACTAAAGGCGTTAGAACTGTGTCGGCCCTCCCCTCCGACGTTCCGACTATGAAGTAGTAGAGTCAGAAGGTTCAAAGTCGTAATCCACCGTACTTATTGTGTAATAATCCAAGCCGTAGAGGGTGGTAACTTTAGTGGTTTCCTTCATACCGATTAGAATTCCTCTCATGCTTATAAGTAGTTTAAGTACTTGTATTACTAAACTAGAAAGTAAGAATTTTTAGAGACTTGCAGTTCCTCCACGAGTTAAAATATTGGCGGCTACTTATTCACTAACTTTATAATTTAATAACTTTAAGATTCTTCATTTGGAGCTTTTACTATAAGCTATGTATACATAAACAGTAAAGGATAAATTATCATAACTTTATTTTAATGCAAGACATTCATAATTTAGTTGATAATGAAGTTAAGAAGAGCAAACTGAGGGGAAAATAAAATTGAGCTAAAAAATTTCAGAAATATATATAAAAAAAACTTAAATGCCTAAAATGAATAGAGAAATAAACTTAGAAATTTATAACTAAAATAATTTTTACAGTTGAAAATACTACTTAAATTATCTGAGTATGAATATTAGTAATCAACTAATTGTATTTAATGAATAATATGCATATCCAAATTTTTAGATACTAAAGTTCCATAGTCTATAATTACAAATTAGAATGCTTTAAATTAGTTTTAATTTTCCATTTTATAATAGGTTAGGTAGAATTATTTAATTTAGAATTTGATCAAAATATTAATAAAATATAGAGTCTGAATATTTAAATAGGCATTTCTGTAAAACACAAAGAAATAAGAAGTTGATTTGCTTATCTATTTATATTCGAGTACACTATCTGAATTTCTTGTCATCTAGTATGGGATAAGTGTGATTGGATTATCGGAGGTAGATATTTCATAAAATATAGCCTTTAAATTGACTTTGAGATAGTGAGGATTTAAATATAGAGAGGTGCAACTGCGATAAGTAGATGCTTTTAAAATGTAATATAGGATGATAAGAATTAGATTATCGTCAAAAAAATTGATTTAAATACAGAACTAGCACAAAGAATAAGGAAGCTGGTGAATATTTATACGCAATAATCCTATTTGAGTACATGTCTTCAAAGAATTTATTTAGGATCTAATTTGTAATTTGAGTTCTTTGGCTTCTTTATTTCAGTCTCCCATTTTACTTTTGAAAAACTGGATAGTAGAAATTCTCATAGGTCTGTCATCTTCGCTATGATTTATGAAAACATAATAAACTTACCCTAGATTCTTATGACTACAAGATAATCTTTCATTTCTCAATGAGAAAAAGATAAATCAGGAGAAGTAATTCGTCAAAGAAGCTAATACGGTTTCCATCTCAGTTGTTTGAAAACCCATTTTTTAAAATCTGAATTTTAATATTGCAATTGATTAATTATAGGATAAATAATGATTTAAATCACTTACTAAGTTTTTGTGATCACCAAATTATATTCATCCTATAATAGCCATTTTCTTATTTTTAAAGATCTTTTTTAGTCTAGAGCATACTGATATTTCATTATTATAATGCTTTACGGTGGGAAATTTATTCCTTACTGAGAGAATTTTATTGGTTAGGATCCTGTTTTCAAATGTGAAATAGTAAGACTGTATGATTTTTATTTAAAAAACCATCTCTTCCGCTTAATTATCTCCATCGAAAATAAAATTATATTCAATATATTATTTTTACCAAGAGTCAATAATTAAGGTGAAAGAAGTACTCTGTTTGAAGAAGGTGCTTAGCTTGATATATAGTGAGGATCTGAGCATTAATTATTTATAGAATGCACCTTCCCGCTCATATTTATTATAAATAATATAATCATTATTTTGTTTATTTATGAAATAATTACCTTTGATAATCTAGTCACATTCATCCTATAATAATTGGCAGTGGAAGAATTCCATCTTAAGTCTAAGTTTCAGCCAAATCATTTAAGCTCATAAAGGCAAAACCTTTTGCAAGTTTGTAACGCTTATTAATGTATATTGCAAGATCCTCATAGTTTGTACTAGATTTTATCGATAGAAATTATATCCTATTAGAAACAACATTACTTTTTAAGTTATTCTTCCTAAGATAATTCCAATAACAATGTATAAATTTAATTTTGTATTTAAATTCGGGGTAGGTCTTATGTGGCTTTAATTTTCGTCTTATGAATTAATCACTCCACTTATTTTATTTCTTTTTTATATCTACCAAAAAGGCCAGTACATGATATTTATTGGAGAAATAATTTCTAGTTTATTAAGTATCTTATTTTGGTGTCTTCCAATATATCTTATGATTTGCTTCTGCGAAATAAAGAGGAGAGAGCTCACCTACTCTGATTAATCTGAATAAATAGTACTAAGACTCAGCAATTTCAAATTAAGAATGAATCAAGATTGCATTAAGATTTATTAAGACTTAGTAATAAATAAATAAATAAATAAATAAATAAATAAATAAATAAATAAATAAATAAATAAATAAATAAATAAATAAATAAATAAATAAATAAATAAATAAATAAATAAATAAATAAATAAATAAATAAA